>CAAKHD010001079.1:2216-16240 GCA_901007705.1 Fistularia tabacaria | reverse complement strand
AGACTTTTTCAGATGGAAGTTCCTCGAGAAAAAGGTTTTCTATTGTTTTCTCCGGCGGCTTGTGCACAGGAGCGGCTCTTGAATTGCCTCTGGAGCGGCTAAAACGTATCAGTTCGAGACAGCGAGCGGAGTTCAAGAGCGACGGCTGCCGTGAACGCGGCGCTTTTTTTTTTACCGCCGCCGAGGCTTTTATTTTGAAAATTCCTGAAGAAAAAAAAAAAAAAAAAAAATCACGATTTGGGTTTTTTGCTAAAATATTGGGCGGGTTCTGCGGGTTCCTCCCGCTCTATGAAAACATGCAGGAGGTTCATCGGAGACACTCAATTGTCCAGAAATGTGAATGAAAGGGTGAATGGTTGTACGTGTGTGACGCATGAACGAGTGAGTGAAAGGTTGCATGTCTCTAAATGTGAATGAAGGGGGGAATAATGTTCAATCGGTATGACACGATTGAAATGGTGAATATTTGTCTCTGTGAGACATGTGGATGGAAGGGTGAATAATGTTATCTCTGTATGAAGCGAATGAAAGGGTTAACGGTCCTATGTCTCTGTCTGACATGTGAATGAAAGGGTGAACAATGTATGTCTGTGTATGACGTAAATGAAAGGGTGAATTGTAGTAAGTCTCGATGGGACATGTGAATGAAAGGGTGAATGGTGTTTTGTCTGTATAAGAGATGTGAATGAAAGGGTGAATAACGTACGTCTCTGTATGCCGTGAATGAAAGGGTGAATGGTTGTACATCTCCTTATGACATGTGAATGAAAGGGGGAATAATGTATCTCTCTATGACGCAAATTAAAGGGTGAATGGTTGTAAGTCTCTAAATGATGTGTGAATGAAAGGGTGAATGGTTGTGAGTCCATATGGCATGTGAACGAGTGAACGAATGGTTGTTTGTGTCTGAATGACATGTGAATGAAAGGGTGAGCGGTGTTTTGTCTCTATGAGATGTGAATGAAAGGGTGAATAATGTACGTCTCTGTATGCCGTGAATGAAAGGGTGAATAATGTACGTCTCTGTATGCCGTGAATGAAAGGGTGAGCGGTGTTTTGTCTCTATGAGATGTGAATGAGAGGGTGAATGGTTGTGTGACTGTCTGTTGCGCGGTGATCTTCCGGCCTCCGGTCCAAGGTGATCCGTGCCTCCAGACAGGCGAGCGACACTGCATGAACGGATGAATAAATGCCTAATCCAGGTGTCGGTGGTTTCATGTTTGAGATGGCAAATATTATCATCCTTCCTATTTTCCTCGTTTAACATCTGTGATTTGCATTTTATCCCGCCTTGCATTAGCTGGCGGTCTTTTAAAATTTTATTCGTCTTAATCCCAGCTGATATAATAATTAGTATCATTATTTACTCACAGTGTTCCTCCTCTTGCTCTTTAAGACGATAACAGCGGTCCGGGGTTCTCGGCGTGTCAAAGGGAGCCATTGAGACTTTTCCTGCTGCATGAGTCATTGCTGGCAGCCCAGCGGCCCCGGTCTTGAGCCGCCTTTTGGCTTGGTGGCTCTCGCCGCATATCCTCTCACAGTCATAAGCCTGCAAAGACCAGATTTAGAACGCTCCCCGAGTGTGAGTAATATCACATTAGCCCGACTTCAGAACGATAAATCGAAATAAGGACGAAGAATCTTCAGAATGCGCGGGAATTAGAAAACCGGCTGCGGGGCCGTTTCTGTTTTTTTTTTTTTTTTCCCCCTTCGAATCAAAATATTGGTAGAAGCCGGAGTTCCGGCTGCAGGGCAATCCGGCGTTAGGGGAGGGGAGGAAAAGCGAGACCACTGACCAGGCAAGCGAGGGGCCGGGAGAGAGAGGGAAGCAGAGCAGAGGCCACGAGCCGGGCGCAGGGCAGGACCATGGCCTGGAGGTATGCGGATGCGGCTCTGCGCTCTCACCGCGGTGCACAATCCATTACCAGCGGATGGAGCGATGCACCGACGCCAGTCTGCTTTACTAAACAAACGTGGACGGATTATTAAGCTCATCCAGCGACGGCGGCCATAGGATCCATCTTTTTTTTCTTTTTTTTTGGCTCTGTGATTTCGCAAAATCGCAGAGGTCCTCGCTTTTGGCTCCACACTTTCCTGATAATGAATGAATGAAGAACTTTCCACTACATCCCGTGCTTTTTTTCTATTTTAGTTCTTTTTTTTTTTTTCTTCCCCAGCAGTAATCCATTTTCTAATAAATAATACAAGGAGAGGTGTGATTCGGCGAGGATCTCCAGCTGAAGCGCCGGCGCCGCGCAGTCCCACTCGGACCTAATGAATCTGAAAAATTTTTCCGAAAGGGAATGACCGCTCCTGCATCCGCAAAAGGAGAGAGAGAATCTTCTGTAAAAAAAATAAATAAAAAAAAAGATAAAATAAAATGCATATCTTATGCTCTCTCCCTACTCGGATACCTTGAGATTGTCTGCATTGAAAGGAAGGCTACATTGAAAGTATCTGTGACCGTGAACATACAAGCCAACGACAAAAAAAAAAAAAACGCATAAAGATTTGTTCAACTTCCCCCTACTGGGTATTGAATTGTAGAAATAGTTGGGTACTAATAAGCTCTAAAAATATTTAACACCGCAATCCAAGCGTTACCTAAGTTACGTGAATGTACATCTGAAATGCTGGGGTGAACCTCTTCTCGATGCTAATGAACAGCTTGATAATGTATTGATACGACAGGTAGATCAGTCAAAACCTGCAATTTGCATCGATTCAGGTACAATTAGTCTCATTAATCTCAGCAGAAAGTAATGAAGCATCGGGCGGCACGTTTTACGTGGTCTCTCTGCAGGGGCTCAAAACGGACGCCTTTTTTTTTTCTCCCTCTGAAATATGAGTGATTTCATCAGCTTGCGGACAAAATGAAAAAAAATACAAAATATGACTGGATGACTGGCGATCTTTCCCTTCGGTGACGATCCGTGGCAGGAAATAAACAAACAGCGGCTCAACTCTCTGTGTCTCCCCGGTTCCTCCCAGGAACTGGAGGTTCATTGGATACCCCAAATTGTCCGCGCTCTGACATTGTCTTCTTGGTTTAGGGCTGCACGATCCGAGCTTAGAAATTCTGTTTTACTCATTATTTGGGTTATTTGGTGAAATATAGGGTTTCTAACACAGTATGAAAACACGCAGGAGGTTCGGTGGAGACACTCGGCTGTCCGGAAATGTGCATGTGAATGGCTGAATGTCTCTACATTCACATACGTGTGAATGAAAGGGTGAATAATGTCTGTCTTTAAATGACATGCGAATGAAAGGGTGAATGATTCCATGTCTCTATATGATATTCGAATGAGAGCGAATCGTTGTTTGTCTCCATATTACATGTGAATGAGAGGGTGAATGGTTGAAGGTCTGTAAATGATGTGATTTATTCTATGCTTCTTTATGAAGTATGAATGAGAGAGTGAATTTTGGTGTGTCTCTATATGACGTGTGAATGAAAGGGTGAATGGTTGTCTCTATGAGACATGAGTGAAAGGGTGAACTATTCTGTGTCTCTATATGACATGTGAATGAGAGAGTGAATTCTTGTTTGTCTAAAAATGACATGTGAATGAAAGGGTGAATCATTTTAGGTCTCCATATTATGTATAAATGAGAGAGTGAATTTTCGTTTGCCTCCGTATTACATGTGAATGAGAGGGTGAATGGCTGTAGGTCTGTACAGATGTGGGAATGAAAGGGTGGCTGGTCCTCTGTTTCTACATGAGGAGTGAATGAGAGAGTGAATCATTGTGTGTCTCCATATTACATGTGAATGAGAGGGTGAATGGTTGCACGTCTGTAAATGATGGGATTTATTCTATGCTTCTACATGAAGTTTGAACGAGAGAGTGAATTTTGGTGTGTCTCTATATGGCGTGTGAATGAAAGGGTGAATGATGCCTGTCTCCATATTTCATGTAGATGAGAGGGTGAACGGACGCGGCCGTGTGATGGGCCGGTCAAGCTCAACCACCCCGACTGCAGGACGAACGCCATCCATGATGAATGAATGAACAGCAGTTCGGCTGCTGGTAATCCGTGCGCTCGCGTTCCGTCGATCCACAAGCACCACTGAACGACAGGGAAATTCTGGGGCACGAATTTCATACCCAAATGTATCATTCAAATATGAAAGCTAGAAGCCGTCGCCGGTCCGAACACCTTTCAGAATAAAGTTCCTGAGCACGAACGAGCGTTAGCAGATTTCTTCTGACCGTGAGATGCAAAATACTGACCGGCACTTCGGGTCCGTAAACTTAAATTTCCGATGATCCTGAAAAATAACATGGCGGGCGACCGGGGGACAGCGGGCCTCCTCGCGGGGACAGCTTTAAAGAGGATTCTTTTGATTTCATGTGGAAGATGTTTGGAGAGGAGCTCACCAAACAAACCCTTACAAACCTATAACCACGGGGCAGTTAGAGCTCATTAAAAATTCAAAGCGCCATTCTAACATGGTGGGGAGAAAAAAAATCTAATAATATTGGTTCTCTAATGATTTGGCGTTGTTCGCGGTGTGTAATGGGAACGCGCCGAGCCTCCGACTGAGTCTCCCGCCGTTGCTGCGGCGACGTTCTCCATCTTATTTAGGCAAAAGTCCGTGTGCAGGGAGTTTGACCGTCGTAGGGCCGCATTGCTGTGGAGCAGATATCTAAATAATTAAAGCAAATTACGATGTTATTTTAAGGCTTAACAGAAGGACGGTAGTGGTCCCTCGGTTTGCTTCTTGGCCGACCTCGTCCTCCTCTCAAAATACACTGACTTCGCCGTTTTAGAGGAAACCAAAAGAGATTCCTGATCCGTCGCAGGTCCGGGTTGTTTTTTTTAAAAACCCGCGGAGACAAAACACAAACGCGTGTTCGGGCGGTGCCTGTTACGGATCGGCGTGAGGTCAAGATCCGGCACGGAAATTATTCTGCCCTGAACTGGAGATCGCTTAAAAGAATTCGGAGTCGGCCAGATACGCAAGGAAGAGGAAAACCGGAGATGCGGTCGCATCGGTGAGGGAAGGAAACCAGTGGAAGACGCAAAACTAGACTGGAGGAGTCGGTTAGAAAAGGGACAGGGTGGCGTCTCAACCTCAAAGCAAACCCTTGACTTAAGTGCTTCTGCGGGATAAACCAGAAGAGCAGAAGGTGAGGAAAGAGGGGATGGTTGATGGAGTTCTCGAACCTGCTGACCCTTCTTTTCCAAGTGTTGACTTCAGGACCTGGGGTGACACAAAGTTAGTCGTCACCGACACGAAGTTAGCCATTATAGAGAGCCGGGCCAATCAAATGGAGTGACAGTAAATCTCACTACATCGCCAAAGTCAGGCTTCAAATCCCAACACAGTTACTCATGCGATAGCAAATGAGGAAAGAGCTGGAAAGAAGAAATCTCACACAAATTAAATTAAATTAAATTAAATTAAATTAAATTAAATTAAATTAAATTAAATTAAATTAAATTAAATTAAATTAAATTAAATTAAATTTAAAAATAAAAAAATAAAAACTTTAATTAAAATATAAATAAGAAAAAAAGAATAAAAGAAAAATCAATAAATAATATCAATAGAAATCAATAAAAAATAAAAAATAAAAAAATCAATGAATTAAAATAAACATTAAAATGAATAAAATAAAATGGATAAAAAATAAAATAAAATACAATAAAACGCCAATATTCATTAAAGAAATAACAATGGTGGGCGCCTGGCAGGAGTAAGCCCATTGCAGCAGGACCAGGGCTAGGCTAATGCTAACTATCTCAAACAGAAAGGTTTTAAGCCTACTTTTGAGCAAAGAGAGGGAAGATGTTTCCACAGAGGAGGGGTTTGGAACCTGAACGCACCGACTCACGCTCTTCTTTTAGAAACTCAACACAGGGAACCGACCGCTAGACTTACTAACCAACTAACCGCTGGGTTGTCACTGCCTTCCTGTCCGGATAACGAACAGCGCGAGGCTTTGGCAAAAAACAGGTTGAAAAAGTTCCTCCGGCGAGCGTAAAATCCATTCTTTGGTCTTTGAGGATTCTGGGATTACCTTTAGAATATCGAGTGACGCTTTAATGACCTTCTGGAGTTCTGCACATCCCCTCCGGTCCCTCCTCCCCCCTCCGCCCGATGTGATTTTGCGAGACGTTACTACGACATCAGCGGCAGGGCGGCGTGTTGCATCACAGTCCCCGTGTGGACCGATGCGCTACACAAACAGGGACCTGCTCATAAAACCCGCTCCACGCTCGACAAGGTACCTTGAAGGTGTCGGTGCTGTTTTGCGCTGCATGCTAATCATTTGCTAAATCTACTGGAACAATACTGCAAATGAAGCCCCGGTTTGACCCCCTCACGCATTAGCATTCCGCTTCGGTGTCGGTGAAAGTTAAACAACATCATGACGAAGCTTAGTTGTTTCTGTTTTTTTCTTTTTTTCAAGTATGTTGCACGACTTGTACTTGCGTTTAGTCCCAGACTGACAGAAGTGAGGCCGTCAGGACCGATCACTGCAGCTGCATCATCTATTTCATTGTCTGCGGGGGGTAAAAAAAATTGCGGCCAAATGAGTGCCTTTGCGTCGCCTGTTGCCAAACTTCAACCCAAACGTGTCAAAGCAGAGAGTGAGAAACACGGCCTTCTGCGGGTTAAAGGGTCTCCAATCTCCAATTTCAACTGAAGTAAAAGGCAGGGCTTGAAAAATAAAATAAAATAAAATAAAATAAAATAAAATAAAATAAAATAAAATAAAATAAAATAAAATAAAATAGAATGAAAATTAAAATAAAAATGACAGAAAAATGAAAATAAAAAAGTAGGAATTAACTTTTAAAAGTAAAAATAAAATAAAATGAAATGAAATGAAAAAAATGAAAACAAAAGAAAATAACGTAAACAATTAAAAATTAAACCGCAATTAAAATAAAATACAATAAAATGATAAAAACAAAATACAATAAAATAAAAAAAATAAAACATAAGATAAAATATAATTACATTTGATAAAAAGGAAAATATGCTAACAATGAATATTGATTAAATCTACCGGCGTTTATACTTTTACCATGCATGTATTTTTTAGTTGAGTTTAAAGTGGTTCTTTGTGATCAGTGCAGTCAATCGAGGGTAGCTTGGCTGCTACAAAGGGCATCCTAGGAATACCAGGCAAAACCCCGCTGACTCGCCGTCATGTTCCTGCGGGTGCCTCATAACATATGCGATATTCAACATAATGATTTGTAGCGTTCGGCCTCGGTTTTGCTGCCCTGTTGGAATAAAAGGTTGCCGTTGCGCCGGTAATAAGACAGCAAAAAGGTGGAACAGGGTAAGAGCGGCGGAGATGTGTGGTGATGGGTGATGGGGGGTAGCAGGGCGTGAGGCTGCGTCAAAGCTCTGATTAGCGCCGGCCAAGCTACGCTCTTATTGATTGGCACAGTGGAGACACTGGGCTGCCTTCCACCATGCTCTAATGAGAAGCCCTGACCTCCACTAGTCAGCAAGGTCACCAAAGCCTACTGTAATTGCACTTTCTCTAATGGCGTCAGTCACGCACGCACTCCAACCCCGGTAATGACAATTACCATAATGTCACTGGGCTCCACAGGGGCCCTCCAATCATCCGTCACATTGGGAGAAGGGATGCAAGTCAAAGGAGGCAACACAGAAGTTGATTATGACGCCTTTCATACCTGATTCTATGCTGAATTTACCGCAATAATACGCCATCGACTTAGCTTGCATGAATTCCGCTTGATGTCCCCTGGTCGTCCTCCTGTCCAGGGTCCCACAAACATCCTCCCGGTAGGACGGAAAACTGAAAAAACTCACAACCAGAGGCGGACTTTTAAAGTGCAAGAATGCCATCGGCGAGATTCCAATCCACCGGTTTTATGCACATTTTTGGATGTTGCACTTGAAGATCACCTACTAGTCGTTAAATGGTTGCCATATTAGTCGCCATATTGATAAAACAGAGCAAAATTACGATTCTGGTCAATGGCTAAAACAACGTATTGCTTTACGACGCATTACTCTCAGCTCGCCCGTTGGACAGGATGTAGAATAACGACACAAAAATGAAGAAACGCTGATCCCTCAGAGGTAAAGACGGATGGAAATGGGCATCGGCCGCGGCTTATTCGAACAAACTCGTCTTCGGTGGATCAAAATACGTCAATCTTTGCCGTTGGAATGGACACACACTTCCACCCTAAATACCAGAAATTTCCCTCTCAATACCGAAACCGGTTTAAGTCTAAGTCGGAGAAAAGCAGCTCCCATGGAGAAAAACGGACGGCGGCATTAGGATGATAGGTGTGATCCTGAAATTGGTCGTAAGCGCTAACTAATGTGCCCGCGCGCTCTTTGGCGAGCGCTCGACTCAAAATAGCAGCGGCGTTGACATTTTCATTTTTTTACAACCGCGGTCGGTCGAGGCGCCTCGTCTGTGGCAGAGGTGGGGGGTCAAGAGCGGGGCCCGCGTGACGGAGACGGCGGTTGGTCGGGGCGCCGGCGGTAATGAGAGAGGCCATTTAATAGGTTGTGTGTGTCGCTTCGCTGCTAAAGAAAAACAGGAGAAACGAACGAATGCGTGTTTTTCATTTGTGCAAAACATAGTGAGGGTTTGCAGAGAACGCTGCCGACAGGAGGCCGGTTGTAGAAAAGAAAAAACCCGTCATCATCGACTGGATGAAACCGTAACTTCAACGCTGCAAAGACTTTTCACGGGCCGGAATATAGTCAGCGTGGCCAATCGTTTATCTGTTGTAAAACACCACGGCAGCACCTGCTCGTGCCCTAATGTGTGTATCAGAGGTGATGGAGCCAAATAATTCGAAAAACAAGTCCGCGGATAGTCTCTTAAAGTCACCTCGAACACATGACTTCACACGCTACGCCAGCCATACTGCCCTAAACATAAAATTAAATAAAATTAAATTAAATTAAATTAAATTAAATTAAATTAAATTAAATTAAATTAAATTAAATTAAATTAAATTAAATTAAATTGATTTTTATTTTATTTTATCTAATTCTATTTTATTTTACAATATTTCATATTATTTCATTTTATTTTATTTTACAATATTTCCGATTTTGGTTTTTTTAAGCCTAAAGTGAATATCTGCTGTAGGAACTCGTCTTCTGCCACGAGTTGTTTTTGGTTCTTCACTGATCAAGGCCAGTTTTGGGCTCCATTGTGTTTTGAAAATTGGATGGCTAAACCAGATCGCCGAGGCAAATTGCCCCGGTCTTTCCGGATTTGTTTGAGATTTGGAGACGCCATTAACAATGGCCACAAATTGAATACTTGTATGGACAGACCATGTCAAGACCTGCAACCTATCAGCGGCTTCAGCTTGCGTTTAGAAAATACCTCTGGATAAACCATCCGGCAATCCTTGGGCTGGCCTTTAAATCCCGCCCTGCCCAAAATAGCAAATTAGCTCATCGTGGCAAACGTCAGGAATCGCGAGAGGCGGATTCGGACGTATCTGAGCTGGACGGAGCCGCGTCCGGCGTGCGGACGGCGGCTCGGCCGAGGAGCCGGGATCCAGAGGGAAGCGGAAAGGCGAGGGCTTTTTTTGTCTTTGCTCGCCGGACTCGAGGTGCGCCGCGGTTAATTTCATTGATTTTCCATATGTCATCGGAGCGATTTGCATAATCTTCCCCGAAGATTAAGGCCCGGCTGCAGTGCGCGGCAGCCGCGGCCACGTGCACGCCTTTTGTTCCTTGAAAATAGGCCGAGCTTGGGAAGAATAAAGGAATAACGTGTGGCTGAAATGATATATTTGAAGGATGGATATCGCGCACGAGGCTCCGAAAACGACCCCGAAAAAACTGCAAATGTCCATTTTTTTTTTTTTTGTTTCGGTTGATTTTACACTCTCGTGCACTTTCTCTCTGTATCGGCGGTGGAAGCATTCACCGGAACGTGCTACGGAGAGACCGGCTCGGAGCATTAAAACCCCGAATCAATGAGACAGGGAGGAGCGGCGCAGGAAAGCCTCACAAACACCAGTCAGCAGCGGTGGCGGCGGCGGCGGCGGCACGAGAATGCGATCCGGGAATGAGTGCGAGCGGCCTAAACAGGCAGACCTATTGTCAGTCCCAATGTAACGTGCAGGCGCTCAGGTCACCTGACGGCATGCATGACTGGGTGTCCGGTATGAACGGCTGCAATTTCTGTTATATCACACTTCGCCCCCCTTTTTTGGGGGGGGGGGGGCTTTATAGGCCGAATCTGACTGGAGCTACAGGTGGATTCTGCAAATTTATTGCAGTTTTGAGTCGGGCTGCTTCAGATCCTGGAGAAGCACTGGTTTGATTAAATAAAGTTTTCATTGGTAAATGTAGCACCTAGCACCATTAGCGCGTATGGCTGCTTTTAATAGAATAGTTTGCGGCTATTAAAGCGCCGTTCGATTCATTCTTTCCAAATTTAGCGGAAAATAACCCGGACGAGGCGCTGAGCATTCACCCGTGCGTTGTTTGGGAGGAAAACCTGCCCTCTGCCCCTCCAATTTACTGCCGTGTCTCTAATTCCAGCAGGTTCATGTATTTAAGCGAGAGCCGGGGTCATAAAAACAAAACAAAAAAAACAAAAAAAAAACAGAGAAAGAGAAAGAAAAGGTAGAAAAAAAAAAAGAAGGAAAGGAAAAAAAAAAAGATGGCCTGGGTAGGTGGTAGCTAAATCAGTGAGAGCACAAAGAGGCAGGCGTCTGAGAGGTATTGACCCTCCATTGATCGTCAGAAGCTGCGTGGTGGTATTGACCAGATAGAGGAGAGACCCGGGGAGGCAGCACACAGCTCCACCGCTGAGAGAGAAAAAAAACAGATAAAAACAACCGTATGCGCTGCCTACTCTGACCTTGTGGGCCGTCGCTGTCCTACAGCTCACGCTGCTCTTCCCCCCACCGCACACAGCACGCATATATATGTGTGTGTCTGTGTGTGTGTGTGTGTGTGTGTGTGTGAGACCCCTGCAGAGAGCCACGGAGAAAAGTCAGCTTTATTTCATCCAGGGCCGTTTTCTCCTGCCGCACTCACGGCGCTTCGTTATAAAACCGATAAACACGGCGGTTAACCACCCCGCGCACGTTCGCCCTCGGCCCGAAATCGTCCGCGTCCGGGTTTCGCCTGCGCGGACGCCATGTTGGGGAGCGGCCGGAGTGTTGAAGCACGTATCCGGGTCGTCGGCGGCGGCCGCTCTGAGGCAGGACGGTTCCAGGAAGTGACCGGCTCCGGTTTCATTCCGGGAACCGCCCTCCTCCGGGGAACCTTTTAGTTTTGCATTCCCACGGCCGTGACGCTGCAGCTCGAGCACCGATCTCAAAACCAAACCGCTGCAGAAGAAGAAGAAGAAGAAGAAGAAGAGGGAGACGACAGGGACGACGTGGATTAACCGCAGGCTATCAGATAGGTTGTTATCTTCTCCCTGCGCTGCTTGGCCACTGTGAGGAACCCCGTTAGCCGTTAGCTAACTCCAGATTTATTTTTGGGCCGCATTGTAGATGTTCCTCTGAGGCGTAGCAGGCCTCGGACCTCTTTGTCCCTCCGTTTCTCGCCGCTTCTGTCCATTTTCTCGCAAGAAAACATCTGACCAGGGGCCACGGGAGCCTTCCAGGAGAAGTATCTGGTGATGGGCGTGGCTTATGAGCTCCGCCAATCACCGAGCACCTCACGTCAGATGACTTCCTACGGAGCCATAATAAGAGCCTGCCTCGGAGCAGGAGCTGACTGAGGTCCGCCATCCCTGGTTCCTCCGCCGCCCCCAAAGCGCCGAGAAGCCTCGTTCCTGGGAAACAGCTACCGCTAACCTTGTTTACGCTAAGCTACTTCCCCGTCCCTTGTGACACGGAGAGCGGGTTCTCCTCCGATTTGTTTTGCTTTCGTCCGAGATCCTCGCGGGTTCCTCCTGCGGCGGCGGCGGCGGCGGCGGTATTCTCGGGTCAGCGCCCGAACCAGTCCGACCAGATGTGTCTTCACGGTTTCGCAGGTGATCGGCCGCTCGGAGGACGGGGAGACTGTCACGAAAACCGGCGGCGTTATTTAGCTTTAGATCCAGGATTCCGAGAAAAAGGCTTGTTTTTTTCCTGCGAGGCCTCCCACCACATCCGTTGTTCTATCGGCGTCCGTTGTTAATGACGGGACGGGATGCACGGCGGTACGCCGGGGGCCGGAGCCGCATGCTAATCACGGATGTGTATTTGAGCGCGTTCATAAAGGCGGCGACGGTTCGGGGTGGCGTCGCCCTGGGACGCCCTGAGACGGCAGTTCAGACCCGGACAGTTCGGACCCGGACACGGTGCAAAACAGTTTCGGGGGGTCATTAAAGTGGAAACGCGGGCGTCGTATTGGAGGCAGAATTCGAAACGACTCCCCCTCGTAGCTAGAGAAGCCCAACAGAAGGACCCCCCCCCCGCCTCCCGCCCCCCCACCCTCCCTCTATCCATCTCACACTCTCCCTCGCAGAGATGCAATTAATTCGGCTGGAGCGTGCCAAGTGTGTGGAGATAAAGCGAGCGGGATGCGCCCTCGCACATGCCAGAGGGAGGACGGTTTCCGATTCCCCAGAACAAATACAGATTTGGGTCCGGCGCATTGTGACCGAGCCTCGTCTCGCCGCTGCCGCCGAGTCCACGCAGAGTTTTCAAGCGAAGGGCTTCGGTCCCGCGGCAGGCCTCGCGGCCAAAACGGCTCTCTCGCCGGACGCCGCGGCAGCGCCGACCGAAACAATCCGCCCCTCAGATGGCATTTTGTTGGGGGGGAAAAAAAAAACAACAACAACAAAACACTGCAATGATGCAGATTCGAGCGGTCGCAGATTCCGGTTTGGTGGGTAATTCCGGCGGGGTGGGTAAGCTAGGTACGGGGAGCGGCGTGGTGGACTGTGAGTCATGTCATGGTACACAAAGCACGTACCATGCAAAGTGCAGGGGGGAGCGTAGCTCAGGGCCAGGGAGGCCATCGATACCAGGGAAATTGATCGTAATCAACCAAGTTACAGAGGCTGAGCAGGGATTGGCCGACGACGGTCTTTCCCCCGAGTCTCCCGCTTCTCCCTCCTCCTCTTCCCGTCTCCTTCCTCCATCTTACATCCCGGTGCGCTTCGCATCGGGCCGAGGGAGGCGTCGGCGCACCTTCCCGGGCGTCCGACCGCGAGATTCATCGTAAATCGATTTTCGCCCGTTTTTGAGGAATCCAAGTACTTTCTATCGCGACAACTTGTCGGTTGTAATTATCTCACGTCGTAGTCTCTCGGCGCAGATCCGCCTGATCAAACAAATCAAGGAAGAACCACACGGCGACGAGACATTCTGGAAAATCTGTCGCATCTCCTCTGCTGCGCCGGCGCTGTAATTTCCCGTTTGAAGACTGTGGCGTACCTGGCAGTGCAGATGCACCGTGAAAAACGCTGGCCCAATTATAGCACAACACCTAGCCTTATGGTTTCCATGGCGGCACGATGCATTTTCCCGCGGGACGCACCGTGGAGAAACGAGCGTCTTATCAACCATCACCCTGGTAATAACACTCCCTCAAGCCTTTGCCGCATGTGTCAGACCTTAACGAGAACCCCGGGTGAAATCTCTCTCCCAGTCCAGCCACTGCAATTGATTTGGACTTAATCTGTTCCTACGTGTCCTCCTGAGGAGTGTATTCGTGCATGTGTGTGTTTGTGTGTGTGTGTGTGTGTGTGTGTGTGTGCGGGTCTGGATGTGAGAAAGAGAGAAGGGGAATGGATGTCGTCGTCTGCTCGGAAGCGTTTATGTTTATATGGTATTTTAGCACTCGAGTGAATTTCAAACCTTGTTTGGCACTCTCTCCTGATGTGTGCGCGCGTTTTGTGATAAATCCCCTCCGCAGACGGCGTATCTCTCTTGTAATTATTGCTAATAACAATTCAACTCTAAGTGACTAATCAGCACTTCTAAACCGGGTAATTACTTTACATTTGAATAAATAACACATTTTAAAAAAAAAAAAAAAAAAGGGGGGGGGGGGAGCAGAGAAAAATCTAAAGCAGGAGAAAAAAAGA
>CAAKHD010001077.1:19839-31962 GCA_901007705.1 Fistularia tabacaria | reverse complement strand
TGGAAACGGGGGCGGGGGGGGAGGGGCATGGGGGGGGGGGGAGGGAGGTGGGGGGGTGGGGGGGGGGGGGGGGGGGGGGATTATTTTGTAATTAGTTTGTTTAATAGGTGTCACACGGACAAAGACGGACTGATTGACGGGTTCATCTGGCACGAACCGGCCGAGTGGAAAAAGTCCCATTATTAACCTCCTCTCCCCATGTCTGGTCCAAACGGCCACTGTAAACCCTCTCCTCTTGCGCTTTGGGCACCGGTGTGTTGCGAGCAGCGGAACAGAGGGGCCGTAATCCCATTAGTGTTGGTTCAGTGAGCGGGCCAGCGTGTGAACTGGGGTGGGGGGTGGGCAGACACAGCCCCGGGGCCTGCTGACAGAGGCCCCACTCTTTCACACGCACAAGCACACACACGCACACACGCACACGCACACGCACACACACACACACACACACACACACACTTTGCAGCAAACTGACCGACACCGAGGGGGAACGCAGTGGGTGGTTTAGCGACCCTAATGTCTGGGCAGGGCACAATGGTACTGTCTGCTTCACTAATCTGGTGTTAATATCAAAAGTTTTATTCCCCCCCGACCACATGGGTTAAAAGTAGCAGGAGGAGGTAGGTGTAAACCAAATAGAAAAAAAAATATATATATTTTTTTTTTTTTTTTTAGAAAAACACACAGTTGGGTTGCGCTTTGGAAATTCGGCGGCTCTGGGGCCGGACGTTTCTGCCCGGAGTGGTGAACAAGTGGCCATCAGAAAGAACACATTTATAAACAATTATTACGCATTACTCGCAGTTGCTGGAAATGTACATTCCGCGCGTTCCTCGGAGCAGATCTCCGGGCCAGACATCACACATTCTTCCATCAAAAGTCTTACTAATGGCTTTGTTTTGATCATATGGACGCTGGTGACCTGATTTTGAGGATGGGGTTCATCAATAAACTGATAAGCCTGTTCAATAGACTCCCCTGGGGGCACCAACTACCTACGGTGGCCATTAAGGGTGAGTGATAGCTGAGCATAAGAGCCGCAGCCATCACCTTCCGTCACCGTTTATCCTCTCGGTGTCTACAGTCTCCCTGCAGTTCCTCCACCCTCACACCGGTTGGCGGTGTGGCTTGCTGTGTCGCCGCGTGCGTCACTTTGACGCTGATAAATTTTGTCCTATTTCCAAAGAAAAAAAAAAAAAAAAAAACACACACACAAACATACTCAGACAGAGGTGACGTTATTTGGGGCGAAGGGAGGCGGGAGGCGGAGTCAGGAGCATGCCGGCATGGTTGACAGCCGTCGGTGAAAGGCAAAATAAATTAACCCGATTTATTTGCGAAGGGTTGTCCTCTATCAAAGAAACAGGTGACCCCTCCGACCTCCACTTCAGTGTTCATTTAAATACACGTCTTTAATACTCCCGCGCACGCGTCGGGGAATTTGCTGAACTTAATCCTCGGCAGAGAAGCTCAGCGAACGAGGTCCTCTTGTGTGAAAAACACACAGAGAACGGAGGAGAAACAAGGGAAGGACGTCACAGAAATAGACTGTTTAAAAAGTGGAAGCGGGCAAAGATGGAAACGGAACTGAGACCAAAGAGCGACAGGAAGAGGACGGCCACAGGTCCGCCATCGACAGAGACGGCGCTTTATTAAAACATCAAGAACGGCAAGGCTTGGTTCGCTCAAAATGGCCGTAATGGCCCGGAAACGTCCGAGCGGCTGGACACACATTGACAGAGACGCTTTAAATCCAGGTGGAAACATTCTTTTCGGAGTCCGCGGCTCAATCATTAACAGGTGACCTTACGAGGCCGCGGGGTTCGGACCACTAACAGAGCATGAGGTTCAAGCCAAAAGGAAAATAATCAGTCAACAGGATGGTTTGTTTTGTCCAGTCTGCGAGTGGACGTCACAGGTTACAACGAGCCTTCCGGCCGTTCGATTGCAAAATCATTCATACATTGTGTCTGCCCCTTAGACGAGACATCGGTTTTAATTCATGATGTGAGCGGAGATAACACGGGCTGAGTATAAACTTTTTTTCTGAACTTTCCCGGGTGACAACCTGCAGACAGATTAGGATTTCCTCGACCCGACGCAGCTGCTGAGGTCTTCGTTTAAACCTACCCGTCAGACGTTGACTCATTCAGCAAATTATAGGCCATGTTAAAAAGAAAGCAAAATGCCAATGAGAGCACCGGCCTGGCCGGACTCTTTGACTGGCCCTGCCCAGTGTCAAAGATATGTTATTTCCACAGGACGGGACCGGCGGTGGTTTTCAGGATGGTAAAGAGAACCCGTCGCGGAGAGCCCGGAGAGGGGCTGAGACCTCCGCCGACTACAGCAATATTAACCTGACTTGGCGGCATGCGAAACAAACTCAGGAGTTGGAAAGAGCACCGACGGCGTGAGCGTCTAAAAACGGCCCGGCGATGCCGACGTGGCGAGCGGAACTTGGACCTAACGCGGAATCGCCGAGGCCATCACGACTGTTAAACCTAAATTCGGGACACACACCTGGCTCAGAGCTGCTGCAGGGGCTGGAGCAGGGAGGGGGGTCTTTAAAGCAGCACACAGTTGGATTTCTTTTTTGCCTTCTTCTTTTCCACTGGCGTTTTCCTATTTATCTGTCTGACCAGGTCATAGAAAATCTAAGTGAAAGAACACAGAGGAAAAACAAGAATAAATGGCTGGGGGGGGGGGGAATCAATGCTCTTGAAATGGTAAAAGCAAAGGAGAACAAACAATCACTTAAAGCCTGTGAATGCACTCGAGCCACTGTTTACACACATGGTAACAAGCACCGAGCGACTGCCAGCTTTAATCCTGCTGAGCTCATTCCTTTCCGCGCGGCCGATACACGCAGCTGTCGGCGGAACTGAGCTCTCTTTTCAATTTTTATCATTAACAATCCCAAATCTGGGTCTGAATATCAAAGTCTGTGCGCGTGTGTGTATGTGTGCGTGTGTGTGTGTTCTCACATCGAGGACGTTGATCTTTGACTTTGCAGAGGACTCTAAAAAGGCACAGTGGTTCCACTGTCTGGCCAGGTTCTGGCCCTGCTCCTTCCCCACCACACGCTCATCCTCCAGGTCACACTTGTTCCCCACCAGGATCATCGGCACCTGGCGGACGGCGAGAGAAAGTCAAGCACACGTCCATTCCTGACACAAGTTGCAATCTCTTTAAAAAAATTAGATAGATAAAAAAATAAAAAAAAATCAGATGTGTGTCATTTCACTTAAACAGAGTCCATACCTTCAACCGAAAAGAGAATACAAATGAGAGGAAAGTAGTAGAAAATTCAAGATGGAAAAGGGCAGAAATAGAAGAGAATGAAAGGATGGGTTTCAAAAAAAAAAACCACTTTGGGAAGAATTTAATCCAATTATCCAATGAATCAAGTAATTAACATTGAACCAACTGCCATAATTAAAACTGTGGAAATGACAGCAATATTAAATAGCTTTACTACAGAAAGGGAAGGGAGTTCACCACATTCAATACAAAGTTTGAAACATGACTCCGCTCTCCGTACTTCTGCGTCTTCTGACCTTCATTTATTGAGAAATTCATCAAAAGGCAGAGAATAAGGGATCCCAGGTGGCCCAGAGTCTGGGAGGCATTGATGATTTACCAATACTGATCATAAAAGAGCTGCTCCTTCCTGCCTGTAGCTCCAGGTCAGTGTTGAAATGTGTGAAAAATTGCGCCGGCAACATTACGGACGGTCCGCAGCTGCAGAGGGAATCTGGCTCATGTTAGGGGTAAATCTAACTCGAAAATGTTCATCTCGAGCTCGTTCCCCCGAGAGAAAGAGTGGGCCATCGACCATTGACGAGGCCACTTCATTTGCATCGGGAGCGCTAATGGGGGGGCAATGACCGCCGTCCAAATGATCAATATTTCCCTTTGGGACAGAAGAAAAAAAAAAAAAAAAAAAAAGGTTACACAACGAAGACACAAAAACTGAAGGCTTTTTATGGTTTTTGTTTCTTCCGACCAAAACTTTCAAAACAAGGAGAACACAAGGGCGTGACGAGGCAACTACTTTTAGAACGTCTAGATTATGCCATTATTTCATCGCCTGTTACAGCAACACGGGTATAAAAAAAAAAAATTATGAATACATTTTTTTTTTTTTTTTTAAGTAAAAAGAGGAAGCGTGAATATTTAAGGCAACGTTTCAGTCCTGACTGTCACAGCAGGCAGAGCTGGGGAAGTACGGCTATCGGGGATGCGTCTCATCCTGCCTGCTGTTTCCTGACCAGCTATCTAGGGAGCGTGCCGGCCAGCAGGAAGTCATGGCGGCCCCGCCCAGCCGGGATAACATCTCCTTCCTTCCTGAATATTTTCAAACATTTCAACTGGATTCCATGATCTCGCTGCTCTGAGAGAATACATGACGGCGTCAGTCGGTGTCTTATCATTCATTTGCGCGCTTTACAGGCAAACCCCGTGGTCACTTTTAGACTGAGCGTCACATGAATGATGAATAAGGCTTATGAAAAAAAAAATTAAAGAAGAAAAAGAAGAAGAAGACGCAAGCGACAGTCGTAGGAGCATTTCAGCAAATCATTTGACTTTTCCAGAGGGTTACAGGATATTTGTGTTTGTGGTGCAGCTTTGTAAGCAAGAGAAATCAGCTTGTGGAAAACTTTAAACTCGGTTCAACAGGCGCCAATAATACATCTGCTGGGGAATTCTATTTGCGGTTGCCCTGCAACAGATAAATCTATGCATGGGAAATCCTGCCTTGGCTCTGCCCCTGGTCCAGAAATGACCCCGGCACATGTCACCTCCGTTTAGAAAATCTGGATATTTGTCTGCAGTACAGTAATACCCTAGCATGTGCTAACGTGCTCCCGATCCTATTGTTGTGAGATACTTAAGGGGTTTTTGTTTGGTGGTTTTGAAAAAGGGTACAACAGGCATTCAGCAGGATCCTGTTTCTCCTTTTCTCTCTGGCTCTCTGAAGGCAGTGGGGCAGACGACAGGAAACTGGGATGTTTGTATTAACCTCATGGAGGTTGTCGCTTGATGTTTGATATCTAAACAAGCGCCGGGACTTGACCGCCAAACTGCATTTCTCCCAGGGGTCCTGGGAGAACCTGTGGCACGTCCTGCGAACGGACTCCGAGCCAAGCGAGAGGGACGCAAGGAGGGATGGAGGAGGTGTGCAGGGGAAGGAAAAAACGAAAAATGCCCCGTGTCAGCAGTGCACATTAGTCTACTTAAAGAATCCACACAGCTCACAGAGAATCTGTTCAGACGCAGCTAACATGCGACGGACAGGTCCTATCCCGCCCACGATGGCACGCCGCAGTCTGGATTGTTGGGAACACAAAACAGGGGAGCATAGAGTGGCTTAAATGAATGGAGACGGCGCTTCCAAAAAGGGAGTGAGTCATAAGCATCGAGACAGACATTAGTGCCATCCTCGTCACACGAGCAGAGGCTAAGGTGGCCTGAAAAAGTCATGAGACCTCTCTTACGCAAGAATTGTGGAAGGAAATTGGGGAAGTAAGCTTTTAATACATGGTGACTACCCACTTACTTTATTCTCTGCTCTTAACGACTTTTCTAAAGCGGTGTAATTTGGCCCCACTGAGTTCACTGTAGAGTCATTAAAAGCCTTTGTAATTGAGCTTGGCAATATTAAGTGAGTCTGTGCTTTTTGCCAGCTTTGCAGTAAATGGTGCGTGGCTGAACGAGAATGAAAACATCTGCAGCGGCAACTGGAATGTCTGCTTTAGCTCTGCAATAGCTTAAAAGCTCTCTCTTTAACAGAGAGAAGGAAAAGAAAAAAGAAAAGAAAAAAAGAATTCGGTCTTCTTGGATGAAAAAGAAAACAAGTTAAGCATTTCCTTTGGTTGTGCATTCCTGCAAAGAGCAAAGATAAACAGATGTCACAGCCAACGTTCTGTAGGTAAAGGCTGGAATCGCTGCCGGTTTGATAACCGACAAAGTGGCCTCAATGGCCAGATACGGACACATCGTTAAGATACGGGATGTATTCGGCGGGAACACGTTCCAAGGAAGGGATGTCAACTGTTTTCTTGCGTGACGAGGAGCCACTAATCCTGCGATCCATCAGCTAGCCCGAGGCCAACCCTTAGTCCCACAACCACCAACGCTCTAATGAAGTACCGCAGCCTCACAACCCAGGGTTTTTGATGAGCGGAGGCTTTCCTTGCACATCATCCTTGACAGTCCAATCACTCACACCGGGTGCCAAACCACAGTAAGGCCACAAGGCCCGGCCATATAGAAAGGGGGGGGGGTACACAGGAACGGGCGCTGAAAAGACCAGTCAAAACAATGAGCAGGAGTATATAATCAAATATATAAAGTGGGGTAGTAAAAGAGGGACAGGAGAGAAACTTTGACTCATCTCAGGGTAGAACTCAAGTCCTACAGCCCTGGAGAGGGGATTCATACATACTGCTGATGGGGAACAGAGAGGAAGGCAGAGAAGGGTAACATTCATTCCCTACAGAGATCACCAAAAAAGGGCATCCTCGATTCCTGCTGACGCTCTATCTGCACCACCAGAGAGGCGATGGAGGGATTACTCACCCTAACAGGCTCACAGTCTCGCAGAGAGATCCAAAAAAAAAATGGAAATGTGCTTCTTACAACCAGTAAACGGGGTAAATTATATGAACCACACCTTTCTTTTTCCTAAACAACAGCAAGCTGGGGGCTGTCTCAGAGGGGAAGAGGAAAAGTGATCACGCTATCAGGCAGCTGGTCACTGGGATGGTTCCCATTTGGAAACCACTCTCTACTTATGAGCATTGAAATAACAGCAGGCAACCGGGCTTCTCCCCCATTTCAATAGCTGGAAGAAAACTAGCTGTACACCCATTCTTTGGATAAGATAATCGCTTCATTAGACGTCTAGTGTGCCGCATGTTTTTTACAGTTTTACTGTGAACCAGAAATTAGATGTGTTGT
This sequence comes from Fistularia tabacaria, assembly GCA_901007705.1. NCBI lineage: Eukaryota > Metazoa > Chordata > Actinopteri > Syngnathiformes > Fistulariidae > Fistularia > Fistularia tabacaria. Next base: position 25,002 of record CAAKHD010001077.1, on the reverse strand, counting down.
TCTCCAACTGCAATCAGTGCATCGGTTGAGCCTTGACAAAAACTGTGTTCGGATTTTTAAAAAAAGCAAACGCGCATTGCACTAATTGCCGATGTCTGGTTTCGCACAGAGAGCAACGTCCACTACGTGCTCTCTCTTTGAACACAGAAGTAACAGCCTCCTTTTTGCCATGCTCAAACAAAAGGAAGTCCAACTTGCATAAGTTGCAGTGATAACAGCGTTGAATGGTTTCACAGATGGTATCAGGCCTCGGAGCGATGTGGGCGGCTGAGAACACGAGAGGCAGAGCGACTGTAATCCACCTGTACTCTTTGCAGTTTTCTACAACCCATCCAACGGGAGATAAAGTGAACACGCGGCAGGAGACGGTCCTGTGGAGGAGCTGATGTACACATACTCGCGGGCTTATGTAAGAGCACACTCACATCCTCCGTGTCCTTTACTCGTAGAATCTGTTCTCTCAGGTCCTGGAGGTCGTTGAAGGTGGACTGTGCTGTGATGGAATATACCAAGGCAAAGCCTTGGCCGTTCTTCATGTACAGGTCCCTCATTGCTGTGAACTGCTCCTGTACAGGAAAAACAGCAACAGTTGGGCCGTGAGGTCTCTCTCGGGTCCTCCAGAGTTCAACGTATTACGTGATAGGTTTTTGTCAAAGTTCATCAGCACAGGACATCACGCTGCTGTGACCTGATTTAAGAGCCAGTATATGTAGCCAGTGAAGTGACAGATGTTTTGCAGAGGGCCTGTAGGAGGGTCTAAGCATACAGAAATCTTCCCCATCTCGTCTGGTGTACATGTGTGGGACACGAAAATGGAGGCTTAATGATAAAAATACGTTGCCCTTAAGAGCATGAGGCCTTCATGACGGCATCCAAGGACCCCCGAATCGAGGGCAGTGGACTCGGTTGTAGTTACATGAAGCCATTTCAATGACAGGCCACGTGTTTTCGTGTGTCTGGGGTCCAAACGCCCGCCAATCAACCAAATCAATCTTCCTGGCAAGGAGGCATCTGACGCATCATAGGACACAGGGGAGAAGGCTATTGATGTTACCGTAGGACATAGTGGGTTGTTTTGACAACTCGCGACCCGGCGTTAACTTGTTAATAATAATCAGCTGTGGAAGCGGTGCCAGAGCTGTGGCGGTGGTTTATGGGCTGGATTCCGATCCAGTGTTTCTCCGCTGTGCTCGAGCCGGGGGCCAGGATTCCAGTGAATAAACAGGTCCCGTTCTTTTCCTCGAATTACAAATCCACGTTTTCTTGGGGTTTGGGCCCTGAATTTTGGACACACAACTACAAAATGGAATTCCAAAAAAAATGATCAGCCTCTAGTGAGGACCAGGTGGTTGGAGACACAGTACATATCCAATTTGTGTCATTTCAGCTGATAAAATATTTGACTGTACTTGCTGCTCTTCCCTTCACAAACCAATCCTAAATCCGATATCTCCGTTTCTGATCAAGCATCGTGTCATGGATGAATACGAACGGAGCGGGGTTAGCTTACTGTGCCAGCTGTGTCGAGGATTTCAAGCATACATTGCTGTCCGTCTACTTCCACTTGCTGTAAGAAAAGAAGAAACGTCTCAGGAAAGAGGCCAAAGGGGGACAAGTAATGTCATGCCCTAGTTCCGGTCAGTGGTCTAATCACACTCCGTTTATGAAAGCCTGTGCAGAATACAGACCTGGAGGGGGAAAGTAAACAGAAAAGGAAAGAAGGCCAATAATGTGAGAACCTTAATGATGAGGGCAGTTACACGAGAGAAAAGATGGCCACAGTATCGCCGCGTTAACCAGCTGGGCAGCTGCTAACAATGAGCTCATTTCTAGCCGGCACGCTCTGCCTGTCCATCTGCCCGCTCATCCCCCCCCTTCCCTCGGGACACTCACCTTTCTGTATGAATCTTCTATTGTCGGGTCATATTTTTCCACAAAGATTCCCTGTACAAACTGAACTGTCTGTGAGAGGAAACACAGAGCAAGCAGACATCAGAGCGGCGCAATCTCACGGCCACAGGAACAAAACATCCAGAGCGGCAAATGTGGCCCGGCGCTCTATAATTTTATGGACTGCCATCAAATACACACGCAATGGAAACGCCGGGGACTACAGTACATAAAGCGCTGTGCTTCACGGCGGGTTTACATAAGGGGTAGACTGAGTTCATCTGATAACATCTTAAGGTCTAAACATATCGGCCTGCCAGTATGAGGGATTAACCCTACTTTGACACCTGGTCGACGTTAGCCGAGCGGCACTGTTAACTTTTCGCAGACATTAGTGGTCTTCTGGATCCTGCCGAGGTGTCAACAACTGTTTTTTTATTTTGTCATTTCACTTTTTAATGTGTCGTATTTTTCGTCCCCTTTCACGGCACCTGACTGCCACACAAAAAAGGCAAAACTGGTGTGTGTGTGTGTCAAGAGGAAATATGCACGCGATGACAAATATTTTCTTTTAAACTGCTAAAATGCAGGTTAATTTTGTGACAGTTATTGGATATTTACACTAAGTGTGTATGGAATAGTGCACGTGTTCACTCCCCTGAATAGAATAGAGAAAAATTTGGACAAATTGATTTTTTTTTTTTCCTTTTTATAATTTGATTGCACTGCAGCGTAGACACCAGCGTGGCCCACGGTAGGGCTGAAAGGACGGAGTGCACAGGACACATAATAGCGAGACATCTTCCTCTTTTTCAAATTCAGCCATGATTGAAACTGAAATCTAAAATATGATTAACATCTGAGAATGGCTTCTGTACCATCAGCATTATAAGACCAAGCAAACCATCTATAAATAGTCCAATGGAGTGAAAGGAGGAAAAGGACAGTTTCATCCTCCCTTTGACTTCCCCTGACACACCATCCTGTCTGATTAGTCTGACCTCCTTGCCACATGCTTTCCTCTAGAACTTTCAGGGGCATTTTGGCTGTTTAAAACTCCCAAGTTGTCTGAAAAAAAAAAGAAAGAGAGAGTCCCCGCACATTCCGGAGGATCACGGATGAAGAGGAGGGCAAGGAAAAGGGAGTCGAGAGGGAATACTTACCAGAGCGGACTTGCCCACACCTCCAGAGCCTAACACCACTAGCTTGTATTCACGCATGGCGGGATCACTTCACCAGACAGCCAAACAGTCTGCACAGAACAAAATGGACACGGGACAAACAATGAACAATAGTACAAAAGAGCAGTATCTTTAAAAAAAATAAGTAAAAGAAATTATGTCTAAAGTGACTTAAGTAAAACAATGAAATTCTGCGAGTCTCCCTTCTATTTTTCCTCTCCAGAAAGGGAGGATTCTAGTCATTCCTGGAGGTTATGGACAAGAGGCAGCACAACAATGGAGGGAACACCCATAAGTGGAGCTGCTTCAGGGTGGAGGAGGTGAGGACTGTGTGACCCCTCTCTAACACAAGCCAGCTGTGCTCTGTAAGAGTGTAGGGGGAACTGAATGGGGAGATAATAAATAAATCTGGGAGATATTCCGCTTTATGACACAAGCGCCTGGCGTTCACACACTACAACACACCCTGCTGCTGTCAGATTTCTCTTTTTTTTAATGACACTTGTTTGCAAAAAGACAATAGCATTTGTTTTTGTTTTTTTTAAATGGGGCAGAAAGCAGTCGAAGCAGGGGGTATAAAGTGTGGAAATGTGAAATGCCCCTTGAAGGGGCTTTGAATAATTGCACACAGTGCGGCATAAAGTCGGGTGGGCGAGCCCACAGGGTACCGAGCGGGGCCGCGGACCCTGTGGCTCAGTTGAAGCTGGGTGAGTTCGGAGTGGGGGGTGGTGGACACATTCAGTAGGATCTGCGCAGGTTAAGGCATATTTTGCTGGCTCAGTGTTTGTTCTAGTGTCATCCACAGCGCCAGCTTTGCTCTGAGTGAACACAGACAAACAGGGTAGAGACACGTGACGGAGCACGGCATAGTAGTTTTTTTTTTTCCTAAACGGCCAATTCATGAAAGCACTAGGGGTAAGTATTACTTATCGCGCCTCTCTTGTCTGTGTCAAGATTTCTGCACAGCTGAGGCTCATGTCGGTCCTTGACAAGCTCCTGTTGCTGCAATAAATGCATCACAAACAAATATACTGGAAGTCATGCCACCAACTGTTCACCTGACTAACAAACACGTAGATATATAAATATAAATACATATAAATAGGCCTGCTTTGTCATGCAGCGATGGGAGGAAACAAAAGCGGTGATAGTGACCGATGCGTGCACTCTTCACGATGAAGAGTTCAGGTCGGTACTCTAATGACAGGAATACTCAAAGAAAAAAAAAAGAAAAAAAAAGAATGGAAACGTTTGTGTTTTTTTCCTCTTCCTTCCAGTTTTAAGATGGCAGCAGGACCATCTGACATTTATTACCCTTGTAAAAAACATCTAGCATATACACACTATACTGTGAGCAGCAGATGAAGGGAGAAGAAAAAAAAAAGGTTGTGGTGGAAGGTCTGGCATTTTATCATGGTGGAGGCCAGTTATGCAACAATATATCACAATGATATAAAAAGGCAGACCACAAATAGATCAGCACGGGTTGACTTCTACCAGGCATCATTTTTTTTGTTCATTCTGCACTGCACCTGCCTACGAGCTGTCGCGTCTCTGCAGCCTGAACTGTCCAGTTCGCGACGCGCAGATTAGCTGATGCTGAAATCCACTTGGATATGAAAGTAAATAAAAATCAAAACAAAGCACAAGCCAACAATCTGAAGGACTTATTGTCTTTGATCAGCCGCACGACGTGGCAACTTCACGCCTGATCTGGATTGCCTTTTGAATTATGCACGACAGGCACATCGGGACTTCGTCAGCACCAGATACGAGCGACAGCGGAAATAACAGTAACATCATTCGCTGAGGTTTAAAAGGGCTTCATTCAAAGTCAGATGAAGAGGAGTATTTCTGCTGAGTACACTAAGTGAACACGTGGAGTTGTTTTCGGTTGTAGAAAGTCTGTTTGGCACTTGGTGAGACAGCAGCAGAAACACCGGGACAGTATGAGCCTCAGTATTTCTTTGAGGTGTCGTGTCTGTCTGTCTGTCTGTCTGTCTGTCTGTCTGTCTGTCTGTCTGTCTGTCTGTCTGTCTGTCTGTCTGTCTGTCTGTCTGTCTGTCTGTCTGTCTGTCTGTCTGTCTGTCTG
>CAAKHD010001077.1:2971-19819 GCA_901007705.1 Fistularia tabacaria | reverse complement strand
AGTATTACAGATACAACGCTGTCTCACATCAGGCCAGAGATTGTCTAAAAAAAAAAAACATCCAAGATGAATGTATGATGACATGAGGATGTGTGGTACTCACATCCACACACACACACACACACACACACACACACACACACAATCTTTGAGGTGTCTGTCATTCACACACACATACACAATCAACTAGTTACCCAAGTGGCACAAGTCAGGTAGGACTTCTTGTAGTCCCGTGTCACCACCAGAGTTGTGATGAAAAGGCCTCAGATTTTCTTATTTAAAATTTTGGCCACAGTATGTATGTCTGTATGTATGTATGTATGTATGGATGGATTTTTATTTTTTTTTAAATATCAAAAATAGGTGGACTGTGGACTGACAATTTCGAGCTGCGTTCTGAAAGTATTGTTTCCTTGGAAACAAAACATAATAAAAGGAAGTCAAATTAAGACGGTGTTGTCTCTCAATCGTCCCTACTTTTGCAAACAACTACAAACCATCGCTGACCACTGTGGGAAGTGGATGATCTCCTCCTAAATCGTTTTTTTTTTTTTTTACAGCAAATATTCAAGGGGTGGACAAAGGCCTACTGAACTTCAAAAACAAGCAATGACCATGTGGGACATGGAGCCCCGATGGTGAATAATTCATATTCACTAATACTCTTCGCACAAAGAAAATGTTCTCCTTGCACAAGCAGGGAGGAACAGTTCAACAGTTGTAAGGCACAGGGCGAGCAGACTACTGCGAGCGGACAGCCTCTACCACACCTTCATGTAAACACCTGCAGTGCAGAGAGCACGTTAACCATGTCACATTCAGAAATGGCGCCAACAAGGGACATGGACCGACTCCCACCTCCGCGGCAAAGATATACCAGACTGCTCCACGGTGAGGACGCTCCCCCAAAAAACTGCAAAGTCAAAGTTCATCTGCTGCCTCAGATCCACAGGAGATAGGGGGAAGAACCACAGCAAGTAGCATGAACAGGTGTGTACAAAACGGGCAATAAAATTAAACAATTTCCCAATCATGGGACCATTAAAGTGCATCTTATCTCATCATCAAAATGGTGATTGAAAATAAAACGCATTAATCGTGATTCGCATCAGCCAGCCCTGGATGAGTGTCTGTTTTCATTTTTGCATTTTATACATCTTGTTTTGCCTGAATAATCTATCATCATTTAGGAATAAAGTTGAAATTTCTTCAGCTGTACAAGTAAATGTCTGATTTATTGTCTGACACTTGTTGGAAGCGTTCAAATGACTTTTTTTCTTGCCATTAGAACAGCTAACAATTAAGTCAACACCAAATTGTGAAAACTAAAAAAAAAAAAAAAAAAACACGTTTTTTGAAAGTACATCTGGTTTCAATATCTTGGACTTCATGATTTCCCAAATATATTCATGTTAGAAGACACCCAAGAGGTAAGTCTAAATTATTAATTAGATTTTAATTCAAAACCAAATAGAAACTATTAAATCATTGTAGAATGCAAGGTTGTCTATATATTTTTGAGATATTCCGCTAAAGCAAAGTTTCACAACTCTAAGTGTGTTCATACTTTAGAAATGAAGAATGTGGCTGTCTGCTGGTTGCCAAACCACAAATACCACACTGCAACACAAATGACTTTACTGATCTCGCCCCCCCCCCCCCGGTTCAGCTACGCACTCAATTAGAAAACACCACCAGACACATTTTATGCTCATTTCCCCTCACAAAAACAGCCTTTCCTGCAAGACACAAAAAAACTACATCGGAATCCTGGCTGAATGGGAGGCTTTGACATCCACAAAACACGTTTCGCAGAAGGTGAAACTGCACACAACAATGAACTCTCTCTGCCTACACACAGATGCTCGCTAATGACAAGCGCACAGACACAAGAAGGCCATTTAAAGACATGTCCTTTTAAAAACGAACCTCTCCCTTTTTTCCACCGTCCTCAACTACACACCGTCATTCCCAACAAAACAAACATAACTGCTCTTGTAGTAACCCCAGCAAATAAGGAGTGAGGAAAAGCCACATAGCGCAGAAAACATGTTCCATCATGACATCACTGCATCACTCACCCTCTACAGCCAAAGGTATGTATCCATCTAAGGCTGGAAATTGGACAAGGTAGTGCTGCAAGCCTGCAATGAATGCGAGGCTGGACAAACTCCGTGTCAAACTAAACACATTTGACACTGGGGAGTGGGACACGTTGCAGCCCAGCTGCAACACTCAAGATACAACATTTCCTGGTCTTGTGAGGTTAATCGAATAGCAGTGTAAGCTGTCAAAAGCTTCTGACTCAGCAGGATGGTATGACTGACAGCTGACCAATGTCAGTGAAGATAGCGAGAGTACACACATCCGTTGGACGAGCAGCAGAGCTGAGCCTGTCCTGTCACAGCCCCAATATTGAAATTTGTTCTTTCTTCTAGCCTGTGGGCATTTCGAGTGGGAACCCTGGTACAAAAAAAAAATGGGAAAAAAAGTTTCCACTACAAAGTTTAGATGGAAAAAGATCAGTAAGAGATAAATGTGTTGCTGGAATGTTCTCAAAGTTGATAAGCTGCTAGTTACTCATTACATCCACCAACAACCTAAACATCACACATTCACATCGAGCTCTGGACAATGAATGCTCCATTGTAAAAACTAAGCCAGATGCTGCTGTAACAGCATACACCAAGTGCAGTGTTGAATTCATTTTAGAGCCAACCCGTGTCCTGCAAACATTATTAACTTGCAATGTAAAAATAAATAAATAAATAAAATAGAATTTGGTGCTTATTACAGAGGGAAAAGATAAAAATCCTCCGTCTGGTTGGTTAGCTAGCATGATTGGATGTATTTTGCATCACATACTTGCCTCCAGAAAAAACAAAACAAATCATTTGTGCTTCATTACCTCTCTGAAAACAAATACTTGGGTCAATCCTTACCAATCAAACATTGTTTAGACAGTTTTTCCACAAACAAACAGGAAATTACTGTGAATATACGGACTCAAAATGATGTCACATCAATTGTTTTATTACTGAAGGGCATTTCATGCATTACCATGACAAGAAAATGCACAAATGCTTTTTTTTCCCCATTCCTTATTCCATGCAACACTGCTCAACGTTTTTGAGAAATAAATTAACACTTTTAAATTAGTCACATTTCTTTTTTTTATAAAATTGAAAAAACCATCACATGCAGATGTGGCACATGGGGTGACAAAATCCTATTTATTATGTCATCTTTAGTAAGACGGTTGAACAATGGGGATGTTCCAATCTCCATCAAGACTCGTCAAAAAACCATCAATTCTGCATTTGTTTTCTGGTCCGCTGCAGACACAGAATGCCCAAGTGAGTCAGAACAAAAGTACGACCAGGCATGCAAAACTTTGCAGTTACAAAGATCGGTAACTGACAAAGCACCCCGAGCAGGGTGCATCTGTGTCGCTGAGGCCTTGACCTGTAACCACATCCTCTTTCCAGTCGCACAGGGAGGTTTCATGCTGATAGGATGGAAAAGGAGTCGTTGCCCCCCCCCTTACTAAAATAGCCCCTTCCAGAGTCTGTTCCTGTTCAAAGACGCCAGACAGGTTTGCCAGGAATGCATCCCATCGTCAAACCTGAGCCGATCGGAGATTTTTTTTGGGGGGGGGACACAGGACGGAGCAGATGTGTCCTTTCCATCAACGAGGTGGCAACAGGTTTTAACACAAGATGTGTGTGGGGGGGGGGGGCTCAACTGCGATCATCCATTATGAATAAAAGTTAACCTGCTCAATGTCGGCGCCCGCGGCTTCTCTGTCGCACATCACACTTTCCCCGCTTGACATATCGCCTGCAGCAGGCAGACATTTAAAAAAAAAAAAAAAAACGAATCCCCGGTGAAAAGAGAGTCAACCGAGCTCTTCGGTGAATCTACCTAATTTGCTTACGCCAGTAGCATATGCTTTTCATTCCAGGTCATGCTAAGCCCCGCAATCTGTGACACAACTAACTAGCACACACACCGAAGCTGGATGATTTAAAATCCCCCCCCCCTCCCCCAGTTCCCCAACATTTCAACAAATTGTGCTCCAAACCGTAAACCGTCCGGTGCATAAAAAGAAGAACACTCAACGTGAGGGAATGTTGTTTTTTTTCCCCCCCCTCAAACGCAGGCTCGCAACACCGACCGCACTCAAGTCCCGTTAGAACGCTCGTTAGCAGCGCCGCTAACTAGCTAGCTAGCTAGCTAGCTCTAACGGGCCGCCGACACTTCGCAGCCGCTAGCTTACCAGCTCGTTAGCAAGCTAGCAACGTAGCCGACACATTCCTCGCCTCGGTCCAAACACGGCTAGCTTAACGGAAACACCCCGTAACGACAACCGGCGCGACATTTATTTTTTCTTAATAAATAAAAAAGAAATGACGGTGTAATCTGCTCCGGTAAAAGCACAAGCGTTACCTGCCCCTTCTGCCGGGCCTCGGCGAGAACGGGAGCCTTCTCACTCCCGTTGTTTGTGTGTGTGGAGCGACTTGGCCGGTCTTCTTTTTTTTTCATCCGTCCCGACGAAACGGCGAATCGGGCGCCGTGAGTTCCCTCTCTCTCTCTCTCTCTCGCTCTCTCTCTCTCTCTCTCTCTCTCTCTCCCTATCCCTCTCCCCCCCCCCCTCCGCCTCTCTCAGCCTCCGCCGAGCGTCCCCCCACCCCTCCGCTCCTCCGCCCTCCAACCTCCACCCCCGCCGCCGCTCCGAACCGTCGACCGGGCAAAGTTTGCCGAATGGCGCTCACCGTTCGTCGCCGCTCGCTGCCTCTCGCCGCTCCGCCAAGTGTCAGTTTGCCTCCCGGCCTGCGTGTGTGTGTGTGTGTGTGTGTGTGTGTGTGTGTGTGTGTGTGTGTGCAGCAGACGTCACTCCCGGCCGCTTCTCATTTTTCTTAAAAGGGCATCGACACACTAGCGTGGACCCCAGTCTGGTCACACTGAGAAGACGAAGAGGAGGAGGAGAAGAAGAGGAGGAGAGGAGGAGGAGGAGGGCTGGATTACAGCCCCGCAAGTGAAACGACGTGGGCGGATTAGGATTATGCATCAGAAAAGATGCGGGATGAGCAAAAAAAAAAAAAAAGCCTCAATTAGCCCGTTCGTTCAAAATTAGTTGAACTGACGGGAAAATGTACACATATTTATATGTCTTGTTCCTTTTTGTAAATACTTTTCAGTAGCTGATTTTTGTATTTTGTGTGTAACTCCACTGAACTCGACAAATTCCTGTTATGGTCACACATACTTGGCGAATAAAGCTGATTCTGATTCTGAAAATGAGTTAGCCATCAGGTCTTTTTTTTGTTTGTTTTGCTTTGCTTATTTTTTTTTTTTTTTCATTTTTCACGACTTGAAATTGTTTCGTGTTCGAGTGGAATTAAAATGTGTGCGGGACTAGCAAAATTTGACAAGCAATGTGGCAAGACGTGGTTAAATCGGCACGACGTGCAAAAACAAATTGTACAAATTTCGCCTCAAATAGCGCGTTAGTTAAAAAATTAAGCGATCGGCTAGAAGGTCTTTTTTTTTTTATTTGTTTATTTATTTTTTTTTATTTTTGCAAGACTTGAAATGTCCAAACTGTTTTTCTGTGTTTGAGTGGAATAAAAAGAAAAAAGCAGGATTAGCAAAATTTGACAAGGGATCGGCCAAAAGGTCTTTTTTGAAATTTTTTTGAAAAATTTGCCAAAAATATCCCGTTACTTAAAAAACCCAAAGATTTTTTATTTGTTTGTTTTGCGGGACTCAAAATGTCAAAAAATGTCGAGTGGAACTAAAACGTGCAAAAAAAGGATGTGGGATTAGCAAACTTGAAAAAAAAATTTATTGCAAAATTTGCCAGGTCTTTTTTCTGTTTTGTTTTATTTTTTTTCTTTTGCAAGACTTGAAATTTTTTAGTGTTCGAGTGGAACCAAAACGTGCAAAAAAGAAGGATGTGGGATGAGCAAAATTTGCCAACAGGTCTTTTTTTTTGTTTTATGTTGTTTTATTTTTTTTCTTTTTGCAAGACTTGAAATTGTTTCGTGTTCGAGTGGAATGAAAATGAGCAAAAAAGAAATTGAAAATGACATTTTTTGAAAAATTTGCCCAAATAGCCTTTTTTTCTTTTTTTCTTCTTTTGGGCAAGATGTCAAAAATGTCGAGTGGACCTGAAACGTGAGAAAAAGGGATGCCGGATTAGCAAAATTTGACAAGCGATCAGCCAGGAGGTGTTGTTTTTATTTGTTTATTTATTTATTTATTTTTTGCAAGATTTGAAATGTCAAAATTGTTGGTTTGTGTTGAGTGGAATTAAAGAAAAAGGTGTGGGATTAGCCAAATTTACAAAAAATCATTTTCAAAATTTGCCAGCAGGTCTTTTTTGTTTTGTTTTGTTTTCTTTTTTTTCTTTTTGCAAGACTTGAAATTGTTTCGTGTTTGAGTGGAATTAAAATGTGCAAAAAATTTTTTTAAAAAGGTGCGGGATTGGCAGGATAGATGGATGGATTATTGTTTCGTGTTTGAATTAAAACATGCAAAAAAACGTTTTTGAAAAATTTGCCTCAAATAGCCCTTTTTTTAAAAAATCAGAATGTCTTTTTTTTCTTCGTTTTTTGTATGTTTTGCAAGACTTGAAAAGTCAAAATGTCGAATTGAACTAAAACGTGTGAAAAAAAAAGGATGCAGGATGAGCAAAATTTGCAAAAAAAAAGGTTTGCAAAATATGCCTCAAATAGCTAGTTAGTAAATAAAACGGCCAGAAGGTATTTTTTATTATTGTTATTATTATTATTATTTGTTTGAGTTTTGCAAGATTTGAAATGTCAAAGCTATTGTTTCATGTTCAAGTGGAATTAAAACATGGAAAAAAAAAATAATTAGCAAAGTTTGCCTCAAATAGTCCATTAGTTAAAAAACTGAGCGATCAGCCAGAATGTCTCTTTTTGTAGTTATTTCTTTATTTATTCTTCTTTTGTTTTTGCAAGACTTGAGATGTCAAAACTGTTGTTTCCAGTTCAACTGGAATTAAAACAGGAAAAAAAGAAATGGGCAAAATTTGCCTTAAATATCCCGTTGGTTAAAAAATGGAGCGATCGGCCAGAAGCTGTTTTTTTTGTTATTATGTTGGGGTTTTTTTGTTTGTTTTGCAAGACTTGAAATGTCAAAACTGTTGTTTCGTGTTCGAGTGGAATTAAAATGTGCAAAATTAAAAAAAGATGCGGGATTAGCAAAATTTGCCTCATATAGCCCAATAGTTTAAAAAACGAGCGATCGTCCAGATGGTCCTTTCTCATATTTATCTATTTTTTTTTTCTTTATTTATTTACATATTTATTTAGCAAGACTTGTCATGTGTAAAACTGTCGTTTCGTGTTCAAGTGGAGTGAAAGCGTGCAAAAAAACAAACAAAAAAAAGGGTTCGCAATTCTGTTTAGGAAATAAGAAACTTCAAGTGGGGGATTTAGTAGCTTGTGACAGAAAAGAGGACAACAGTGGTTTGGACGGCAGAGGTCATTGGACACAATGTTGACTCCAGGCCTAAATAAATTGCAGACACGGAGGAGTGGAGGTTTTGCGTACATAAATATACATATTTTTTTTCTTTTTTCTTTCAGAATCCTTCCTTCAGCGATCACCACAGGGAATCAACCTCCTCCGTCTAACCATCTCCTCTACATTCTCTTCTCTCGCACCAACTAATTTCATGCCCTCTTTGGTCTTCCCCCAGGCTTCGTGCCTGGCGGCTGCAACCTCACCATCCTTCCACGCAGATCTCCACAAACGCTCCTCTCTCTGTACACGTCCAAACCATCTCACTCTGGCTTTATCTCCAAAAACACGTGCTTTCCTTCTGATGGACTTATTCCTGTCGCCTTCCCCCTCATGGTTCATACTTTTATCGCACATCACCCGTGACACTTTTCTCCACCCGGTCCAACCTGCTTAAACGCGTTTCTTCTATTCGCCACACTCGAATAGAAGCTTAAAATCCACCCGCTTCTTTTATCGCCACCATATATACACATAAATAAATATTCATTTTTTTCCCCAATTCCAGTGTTACTGGCTTGGCGGTGGTGATAATCCATCAGTCAGCAGTTTGACGCATGTAGCATCAAAGTAAAGTGTGAGTGAGGATATGAACGTGGTCAAACCGCGATTGCTCAAGACCAACATTACTTATTTCCTCGCTGAAAAAACATCAGATGAGTTACTTTGGTCGATCTTGGATCTGACAGTCTTCCAATTTTGTTCCACTTAAATCATTTGCAGTGAGTGGAAAAGTAATTACAACGTGGGGGTCACGTTGGGAAATTCTAACGGCCGGTTTAGAATAGCCTTTTCGACACAATGCTGATATTAAATCATAAATTATTATCATCCGACACCCCGGGGTGTCTCATCATTCTCCAATGCTATCATTACCCTGTCAGAGGCTGCTAGCTGGAGGATTATATTAGCCTCGAGGGAGTGAAGTGTCCTTCTCCCTTTTTGACTCGTCTCATGCGAAGGCTCCTTTCACATCCCCAGAGAGACAAGACGCAGGGACGGACAAGGATTAAAAAAAAAAAAAATTTTTTAAAAAAACTGCTTCCCCCGGTGTCCTCAGCTATCCAGGCGCAATTTTTGGAAGGTCAAATGAGAGAACTCCGGCCTGATGTCTTTGTGAGGGCTACCCTCTAGTGGGGAAGGAGCGGCCCTGCCAAGGGATCCCGTTAAAACCCGGCGGAAGCGTCATCAGGACATCACGAGCCACCACAGACACCATTTGACAGTGTTTTTTCTTTTTTAATTATCATATCATTATTATTATTGTATCTGAATACAATCAGTCATGTAGACTGAACACGGTTTACGTCGATCCCTAGCTTGAGTCTCTTCATTCGCCTGGACTGCCTCTGCGCTTCCCTCCGCCTGCGGCCTGCTGGACATCTCGAGTGTTGAATGAGAAAAAAGACCGTCGCATAAAATGGCGCAATGTGGAAAACTAAAATAAATAAATTTTCGGAATAAAATCATCCAGCAAAACGCCGGCCGAATGCGCTCGGTCAGCTCAGGCCTGCGACACATTTAAGGCAAACGAAGACTAACATCAGTGAATACAGAGGAAATGCTTTTATATACATATTACTATCGAGCGCATTTCATGAACGACGTGATTTTGCAAAAAATTCAACACTTGTCTGAGCTCATCTATTCCTTTTGGACGACATGCATACCGAAGATGAACATGACAGAAAGTCGGCCCGTCAGCCAGCAACAACCACACACACACACACACGTCTATATTTAACCGATGGTGGATGAAACAGGTGCCGCTGACAAGGCGGAGAATGGCAAAAGGCAGATCCATAAATGCTCCGTCAAGAAAATGAAGATTGCGTCCTTCGCTTTGTGCGTCGAGTCACTGACGCCGCCGCCGCTGCTGTTTGATGTGTGGCAATGTGAGAATCTCCATGTCCTGTTTGTAACTCCAGCACAGAATACAAAAAAAGGCCTAGTGGGCGAGAGGCGGGGAGTCCCCTCATTGGAATTGCCTGTAGTCTCCGAATGAAGGGCTAGGCATGCCGGGGGCAGGTTCCTCTGCAAACTGGGGCCCTGGGGACAGCGAGCGACAGGAAAGTCAAAGGTCAAGTCTGAAAGCTGGGTGTTTGTAAGGTGCCAACCTAGCATAAAAAGGAAAAAAAAAAAAAATTACACTTTCGCTGCCGTGTCGGAAACATTTCAAATACGGATTGTGAAGAAAAACATTCAGAAGAAAAAAATACATCGATGAACCCAAATAAATGCAATTGAGCCTTTTTTGTTGAGCGTTAAACTCAATAACATGTGATGCTGCGTTGTTTCATCATACCGCACCACCTGACTTCAGCGTATTTGCCAGATCGTAAGAAGATACTGTGGCAGAAGTCATCCGAGACATAGGAAATAACAGAGAAAACACCTCCCGTAAACAGGTGCACTGATCTGTTTATGGCCCACATTAGTGCACAGCTGTAGAGTGCATGCCACAAACTCTACTAATTAATGTGCACAAATTGAAATCCCTGACAACACGGGCGATGTTCCGCCAGGGAACTCAAAGATGGGCGACAAATTTGATTTTGGGTCCGGGCGTTCTAATAATCCGATAATGAAGCACAATGCGACGTAGCAAAATAAAAATGAACCTGTCGAAAGTGTGTTTACCCGGAGTCCAGCTCTGGAGTTTACACGCATTTGACCCGATCGGTTTGTTTGGAGCTGCGGTCGGCACTTTAAACCGGACGCCGGCTGGTGGAGCTGATTGGAATAATTGCGCCGTAAAAGCTTGTTCTTCTGATCCAACGAGGTCACACGACTACAAACCATCTCGTGGTAGCTGGAGAACATTAAAAGATGTAAACTAGGTCTCTGGTGACATGGCCTGACCACTGGGGAGGCTGTGTACATCCTGTGAAATGTCCTTTCTTTCCCACCAGTCTTAATTTTAACTTCCCAAGTAGAGATGTAGTTATGAGCTACCTATAATGTATTCGTTTTTTGGGGATTTTTTTTTTTTTTTTTTTTACACGCTTGAGGGAACATTTGTGATAATCAAATATTTTGCTGTTACTTACCAGTTGGTAGCTGTGACGAGGCAAACCTCGTGAGCAGGATTCCGGCACCTTCTATCAAGGCCAGTAGAATGCCCCCCATGGCTGCGGAGCCCACCATGGCCACTGGTCCGTCTGCAAACAACAGCGCAAAAAAACAAATAAATAAATAAAATGATTGGACTGAAACGCCCGGACGTTCACTGGACTTTCCAGAAGAGAACTTGTGGAGACACACAAGGTTCAATGTGGAGGGGTCCCCCCCCCCCCACGCACGCACACACACACAGACTCTCTGTTAGAAATGAGAAAGCCTCTCCCTTGAAGGAGAAGCTGCGCGGGACTTCCCTGCTCTAGAGAACTATCATATTGTGACCTTAACATCCTCCCACGCCTCTGAAAACAGATTTAATCGACATCTTATCTGAATGCAGGAAACGTCAAAGCTGAGGTGTCCCGTTTAGCAGTGTCGCTTATGCCTCTTCACCCGAGACTTTTTGAACATGAATTCAGTTCATCGGAACGGCCTTCAGTGGGAAACATCAGCACCGAGTGCACTCATGGTCTGGCCGTGCTCACTTCTTGCAGCGAGGATGGCTCCGGTCAGGGCTCCGCCTGTGATGGAGTTCCAGGGATCCTCCTTCCCTCGCACCTTCACTAAACCACAGTCGATCATGGAGAAGAGGCCTCCCCATACTGCAAAGCTACCTGCAACCCAAGGGGAGAAGTTGGGAAACTGAAGCACCGTGCACGCTTTGATACGTACTCACCCAGAGGCTCAAAACAAGGCCCAAAAATTTTAATTACCACGCCAGTCTGAAAATAGGACGGCCATGAACACAAGAGGAGAAGTCCTGTGGCAGAGTTCTCATCATTAGGGCTGGAAAACTTTCATCAGGGATGTATCATGCCATGGTAAAGTACAGAGCCTTAATCTCGTAATGAATTTTGTACGGAGCAGCCCACGATTCTGTTTTTACTCACGCAGTCATTGAGGCTGCCAGTTACAAAACCGCAATAACACGATCCCTGACAGTCGGGATTTCACTCTGCCGTGCCATCCATATTTCCATGACACATTATCAAACCCAGACGGTGACAATTCTAACCGAGAAGACAGATACGCAAGTGCTTTTACCTCCAAGCTGCGGCGCTCTGGTCTTGATGGCAGTCAGACTACCTCTCATTCTGTGGCTCATACCCTGCAGGACGTGACGCGGGGAAAAGAAAAATTATGGTTTCTTGTGAACTCAAAAGATCAGCTTGATTTGTTTGGACAAGTGAAATCCCAAAGCTTGTGTTGCGTCGTGACAACAGGACAAATTTCAAAGCACTGCACACAAAGTGACATATTTGGAGTTTGAGTAAATATACAAATGGTCCAAAAATCCATAATTGATAAGGACAAAAATTTTGCATGTGAATTTGCTGGTGCAAAACAAGATAAATTTACATAACTGTGCAGCAATGTATTGTTTTACAAAGGAGTAAAAGCCATTATTTTGTAAAAATATCAGAATTATCAAATAAAATGACCTATTCCTTATATTCAGAGCTTCCTCATTTTTTTTATCAGATACACATAGACAAAAGCTACGCACATTTCATGAGCAACAAAGCAGTTGCTGGCACTCATGACATTTAAACAGTAGGGTGTCTGTGCCATTAATTTAAAAAAGCAAACCATTACATTGACTTTACCTTCAAAATCTTTACAGAGAAAGCCGTGATAAACGCTAAAATACAGCTTCGTGACCAATCTTACCGAGGGCGCGTTTCTGAAGCCCTTTACTGCCTGAAAGATTCCTCCGCCAATAGCTCCCATGGTAAAGGCTCCCCCACAATCGTCCACAATCCTCCAGGGACTGAAAGCACAACACAAACAACAAAAAGACACTTTATTTTTTGTACAGTCATAATGAGCGGTGGTCAGTATCCAGATTGAAATCTCTCCTTGGGAACAGTTTCCATGCGGAGGAGGGAGTTAATATTGGATCAACTGGGCACATTGATTCAATGGGGGCAATATTTATTTTCTAGAATATTCAACACTAAGGCAAGTCAGGATGGTTCCAATATGTGAAGCAAAGTCACCTTTTGCAAAAGCACTGATTGTAGCATTGAAAACACACGCAACTAACATATATAACAGCAGCTGTTGAGGGGCTGTTCCCCCATGGAAAATGTAAATAAAACCTGAATTTTCCTTTCACTTGTATTCACGACTTTGTTTTGATCAGCAAACCTCCGTCATTTTGACCCATACTCACAGGAAGTGGGACAGAGGTGAAAAATGACAAATAGACCGATGGTGTCATTGGTGTCAACAGAAATCGGCCGAACAGCTTTAAGGTGTATAACTTAGCAATACCAAAGCCGGTCAATAAACACATCTCTCATTCATTGTGGTAGAGCACACGATTATACGTTAAGATCAGCATTTACTATTACTGCGTTTATAAGCCCCCCATGTTCGGCTGTTGTGCAACATCCATGATAACCACCCGGCATCATCGAGCTAACGCTAGCTTAACGTTAGCAACAAGCTAAAGCTATCGTCCTTAAATATTACTGTTTTACATTTCCCCCTCCGGGACGTCAAGTTATCACAAGTGTACGGCCGTTTCAGGTCAAGTCCTGACGTACTGGAGAACAAGTGTCTGTCCGAAATTCATGAGATCACATTTGGGTGATGAAACCGACAAGGTCACCAACAACGTGATTTTTAGCAACGACGACCTAAGGCTAGCGCACTGCAATGGGGAAATTAGCATTGCTGCTAACGCTAGCAAACAGCCGAACTTCAGGTGTTTCGAGTCACCCTGTTGAAATACAGTAAAACGAAATACAAACACCGAGTGTCCGAGTGGACTCGTACCGCTGCCATGACGGGGCAGCGAAAGAAACACCATAGACAATAAATACATATATATAAATCCCGGTAACCGTACTTACCATGGTTCTCTGGCATATTCCTCCATTTTGTTCTTTCGCTGTACCTCGTGACGTAACGCTCCTCGTCAAGCCTGACGTAACGAAGGAACGTGTGAACGAGACGCCGCGAGAAGAAACGAGAACGGACACAACGCGGACGAACCGGTTAAAAAAAAAAGATAAAACCATCTTTATAAAGCAGTGAATTCATCAGTGGGAGATAAATAATTACTCTTATCCGACCATTAAATCAATAAATAAAGCCGACAAATCGATAAATTATTTAAAAATGTGTTCATTAAAAGTCCGAGGTCTGAGTACAGAGCTTGTCCAACGCTGCTTCTGATTGGCTGGGATGAGATTATGAATTGTGGGTCAAGTTTAGAATAAGAATTACAGAAGCCTCAAGTTATGGCATTTTTATTCTAGGAAAAATGTGAGTGGGTGCAGCTTTTTTTTTGACACGTGAAATTATAATCTTCGATTTTATTTGTGTTTTATTGTAGTCTATTTGAATTTCGTTTACCCTGTGAACGGCCCAGTGTGTCATAGAATCAGCAGACTGAGCGCTGTCAGTCGAAAGCAGTGGGACAAAATGTAAATTCACATGAGAGAGACAATTGCCCATTCAATTATCAGATGAAATTGCATCATCTTGATTCATTTTGTGCATTTTCAACATTTCAGTTCTCTGCTTATATTGCATTTTCCAATTTAATCTAATGGTTGTAGGTCACTCTATGAGCCATGGATGAGTGAGTAAGTCAAGGGTTGTTTGTCTGTATATGATGTATGAATGAGAGGGTGAATGGTCATATGTCTCTATATTAAATGTGAATGAGTGAGTTAATGGTAGTATGTCTCCATTTGTGGCCAGGGTGAACCCCGCCTTTTGCCCACTGATAGGTGGGATAGGTTCCAGCACCCAGCCCGACCATGACGGCAGGATAAGCGTTATCAGAAATCAGAAATTACTTATTCGCCAAGTAGTTTTCTCATACGAGGAGACTGCTGTGTGTGGCGCTGCCCAGCGGACAAACATAGAATAATAAGAAAAATAGAGAGGAAGTTGAAAAAATACACTAGAATCCAAAATAAAAAACAGGTGATGAAAAAGTAGCAAGTAGTGCAAAGAGCAGAGGGGTAGAGTCAGGCTACAGACCAGAAGAAGCTGTTTACGTGATATACAATTATATTAGTAATAAGTGAATGAATATTGAAGTTCTCACTTGCAGAGTGAAAATATCTTAAAAGTTAAACCAAAAAACCTTCAGGGAAGGCAGGGGGGTAACTAATGTCACAGGGAAAGTTGAAAAGACGATGCAAACATGTGTGCGCCGGTATTTATGTTTGCAGCTCTTACTACCAAAGTGGCAAGGACCCCCCCCCACAAAAAAAAACTCACAATGAAGTATCCTGAAACTCCACAGCAGATGTAAACAACACAGAACCCCCCCCCAAAAAAAAAGAATTCATATTTGTTCTAAAACAAGTGGGTTATTTTTAAGCTGCACTCCGCAGAAGCCTTCCTGCTGGCAATGAACAATCAGTAATTCTATATTTTCATTCTTTCCCCTGTTTTCCCTCCGTCAGATCAGCGCTGCTGGTCAGAGGAGCGGCTGCACTGGCCGGCAGCCCATTAATAGGAACAAGAAAGGAATGAATTGCAGCGCGAGCCTTCATTGAGAAATGACCAAATATAGGCATTTCATGGATGCAGAGGCTGCGGCCGGGCAATTGAGACACAAACTGGCCGGTTGCGGCTGTTTTTGTCTTCTCCTCTCAATATTTAGATTGATGGCGGCCTCGCCAGCTGCTGGGTTCGACACCAGATACTGCGGCCTCCACTTCTTTTTTTTTTTTTCTTCCCCCTGCAGCAGACATGTTACGTAAAGTGCTGCAGACAGATGTGTATGTTCTTGAACTCGAGATGCGGGTCAGGAGTCACACGGATTACCAGCGGAGCGCAGGCAGCTGTTGTTTCACTGCCGAACGGTTGTTAGCAGAGGTTTTCAAAGTTTACCTCCTTGGGGTATCTCCATTCTTTCTTCAAAGGATTAAAAAAAAAAAAAAAAATCAGAGGTCGGCACGGCGGCGAAGCCGTTAGCGCTCGCCCCTCACAGCAAAAACGTCCCTGGTTGAAATCTTTCCCGGGGTGGGAGTTTCTGTGTGGAGTCTCCATGTTCTCCCCGTGTCTGCATTGAGCTCCTCCGGGTTTTTTCGTTTTCCTTCCACAGTCCATAAACATGCAGGAGGTTCACTGGAGACCTTAAATAGTCCAGACATGTGAATGTTTGAATGTCTCTTTATGACGTGTGAATGAGAGAGTGAATGGTTGTATGGCCAAATATGACCTATGAATGAATGAGTGGCCAAAGGTTTTTATGCTTATATATGATGAGTGAATAAGAGGGTGAATGGTTGTATGTCTCTAAGTGACTATGAATGAATGAATGAGTGAGCAAAGGGTTGCATGTCTCTATGTGTGGTGGGAATGAGAGGGTGAATGGTTTTATGCCACTATATGATATGTGAATGAGTGAGCGAATGGCTGTTTGTCTCTATAAATTGTATAAATGAGAGCAAACGGTTGGATCTCACTATATGACATGTGAATGAGTGAGTGAATGGTTGCATGGACAAATATGACCGATGAATGAATGAGTGAGAGAAGATTTCCATGTCTCGAGTGAGTGAGTGAGTGAGTGAGTGAGTGAGTGAGTGAGTAAGTGAGTGAGTGAATGGCTGGATGTCACTAAATGACCTATGAATGAATGAGTGAGCAAAGGGTTGCATGTCTTTATATGATGTGTGAATGAGAGGGTGAATGGTTGTACGTCCCTACATGAGGCGCTTTGATTGACCGGCGGCCGGTCCAGGGTGAACCCCGCCTGTCGCCCGGTGACGGCTGCGACCAAGATGGATGATGAATGAATGAAATCGCCGTCCATTCCCACTGATGCACCACCGCAGAAAAGGCCAGAGACCATAAGTTTCATTACTTGTATTTAATCATAATTTCACCGCACATAATCCCCTTAATGATGCCACGGCGCTCCCGGGCCGCTCCCGTTTTCCCCGTCGCAGAACGTGCCGGAATCTTGCATTGCAGATGTACAGGCTCCGTGAGGAAGGCACGCGTTAAGAACACTGAAAATGGCGAGAGAAAAGGCCGCCCTCGCACACAATCAGCAGAGCGGCGCGACTCGAGTCCCACCTCGCCTTCCCCCCCATTGCTCACAGGTGCGACAGAATCAACAGGTGAGATTTTTTTTTTTTTTTTTTTTTTTTTGCATGACCCCCCTGCATTTTCCCCCCCAACCCCGCCAACCCC
>CAAKHD010001076.1:3295-16038 GCA_901007705.1 Fistularia tabacaria | reverse complement strand
ACACACACACACACACGCCACCCAGCAGAAGAAGGGAAATAATGATTGGGATCATTTACTCATACGTACTCTCGTGGTTCGGTACTACAAGGGTACGACTGCAGTTTCCCCGTGAAAGGGAATACGTCACTGTATTCTGAGATAGAAGTGCAGATTCGAGCCAGACGATGCATTCAGGGACAAACACGCCTGTGTGGGATGACGGCGAGCAAGCTGTCCCGAGGAAGAAACTTTTTCGAGGAGGGAAGCTGGACTCTCCGCACGTGACATTTGTGAACGATGGCTGGGAAAAAAAAAAAAAAAAAAAAGGGCCTCCGCTTTCACGGCCCCTGATTGGCCGGTCTGAAAATGGGCTGGTAAGCTGAGAGCCCCGGACCCCAGGAGGGCCGGAGTCAGCGGCTAAATCGGCTCCGAGCCGCGGTTGTCAGTTTGTGTTGGACAGAATTTAGTCTTTATCCAAGCGGGAATCTCTTCTCCGGCCAACACCTGGACCACAAAACACATCGCCGAGGACGTGGCGTTCCTTCAGTTCTCCGCGCCCGCAACATGAATGTTCTCCACGGGGGGGCGGGGCTGTACGTCATCCTCCTCGCATCCTCGGAAAACATAAAATCCAGGGAGAGCTTGGGAAAGGCCAGCTCGGATCGGAGCTTGGGGACTCGCACTCGCTTTGCAAACCCGCCTTCAAAACTAAATACATCATTCATTCATTCGTTAAAGGCGCCGTTTCTCGGGGGAGTATCCCGGCCGTCATTGGCCGAGAGGTGGGGGTTCCACCTTGGATCCGTCACGGGGCAACTGATAGAGACATGCAACCGTTCACATCTCACCGGGACGTTTGTCCCAAATCGGACGGGCGGTTCCGACCTCCACCTCGAGAAGGTCCCTATCCTGGATTCGGACGGGGAGCCTTCCTGTGCCGAGTGTCCATGTTCTACCGTCCGTGGGACGTGCAAATGGAAACGGTTGTGCGCCCCCGTATGTGGCCCAGTGACCGACCGACCGATCCGGCGACAGCCGGCAGCCGGCCTCCACCGCAGGACCATCGGGATAGATCGTGAATAACTGAATGTTGTCATCAGAAAGATTCCCCCTGAATTCCAGGCTGTCGTCAGACAGAAGACAAACTCGTAGAAATCCACCGGGAATCTGTCAACAGCCACACCTCCTCAGCAACTCACTGGTGCATATCTTGTCCTACCACGGAACCACAGTGAACCAAACATGATCGAGCATGATGGTGAGGAAAGGATTAACTTGGCGTTCAATAAGAGCCTTCCATCACGCAGGTTCATCCTTTCATGAGCAAATGGCTTGTCAGTCTTGGTGCTAACTGCAGCCATAACTCCATTTTGCCCCTGAGGAGAAGGCGTGTTAGGCAACCGCGAGTCTTCCAGTGGTTGAGAGCTTCAGAATCTGGAGTTGCACAACTCCGATAGGAGAACAGTGACACGTGTCAAGGCGGAGGAGAGATTTTTTTTATGGCGTTTCAAGAAATCCGGAGTCCAGTTTCCCCCTCGGACGGTCAGTCTGATCTTCTGTCCGGGCTTTTGATGCAGCCTCCTCATTTGGCGAAGATCCAGCTGCGGGTCCTGCAATGCAATGCCGCCGTCCCATAATCTTGAAAAATCCTCCCTTCCTGTCCTGAGCTGTGAATTCAAACTGGCCGCGCGAATGGTTGACGCTAACGTCGGCTGCCTTCGCAGGGCAAAGAGCAAGAAGGTGCCGGCGTGGTTGAGTTGACCCTGTGGCCGCTAGCTGACCGGGACAGTCACGAGGAGCCAAGAGAAAGCAGAAAGACTAACGGACGGACGGACGGACGGATGGGCACACCAAGGACCGACTGAGAGACACCACGATCCAAATCACATTTATTTACCTTCTACTTGTTAATCTGGACATGAATCCTAAGTTCATCCATGTTCCACGGGTTTGTTGTCGGTCTCCACGGTGATTCCCCCCTGTGTGTATTCTAGATTAGCCTCAATGCGTAAAAAAAAAAAAAAAAAAAAAAAAATGAAATGCTAAGCTCAGCTAAGCTGAGAAGCCGTGGAACGCTGTCCTCTCAGACTCCGCACTGATTTGGTCACGGTGTGTTTACAGTTAAAGTCTGGCTGGCAGCCTGACGCGTCGTTCCCCAAGGAGTCCACCGGTGTTCTTCCCCGCAGGAGAACACTGCAACCCTCCACAGAAAGTCGTGTACTTTGAACCCAGAGTTCACCCTTTAGTCGGTCCAGACCGGCGGCGCTTGTACCAACCGCAGTACCAACCGCAGTACCAACCGCAGTACCAACCGCAGTACCAACCAGGTACCGTCTGCGGTGCCACGTCGGAGCCGAGCTGGATTCACTCATTTATGGAAGCGTGGAACAAACAGCTTCTCCAGACTTCACATCCCCCAGTAAGAATACCACGCATGGACTTTTAGGTAAATGGATGTAAAAAGGTACATGGTAAAAAGTACACAGTAAAACTACAAAATAGACATATTTCTACCTCCAGTACAACAGTACATTTATAATGTCACACTTGATTTATGGGCTCCTATTCTGTGGGCGTCTTGCGTAGGGGGCCACCCAGCAACCCCGCCGAGAAGGCTTAGGATGTCAGTTAAATGTGAACCTGCATGTTGAGATTGATTATCTGGTAACCCTAGAAGACTACCAGGACTGGTTATCCTACAGAGAGCAGTTTCCCCTTGTCTTTATTTTGTATTTCATCAAAGGTTTCATCGCAGTCGTTTCCTTTCTGTCAAATTAACTCAACTTGTAAAACTAGAGTACAAAAACACCCCCTCCGCCGTGAAGGTACCACACCCCTCAGACCTGCATCTCCATCTCCACCCCGCCGTTCCCCTTCAGCTCGCCAGCGGCCGTGGAGCACGAGCCGTCAGGGTTCAGCGGACATTGCTCCGGTCGCTTGGCGGCCCCGTCGCGCTGCTCGCTCTCAGGGCGGCAGAGCTGCCTGATATTCTGTTGAAACAGGAAAGAATAAATCAATAATACATCATGCAATGTGGCGGCAGGGTGGTGCCGTGGTTGGCGAGTCCGCCTCACAGCAAGGAAGGTCCCTTCCTGTGTGGAGTTTATATGTTGTCCCCGTGTCTGCCTGAGCTTCCTTCAGGTTCTCCGGTTGCCTCACGCACTCCAAAAACATGCAGTAGGTCCACTGGAGTATGAATGAGCGAGCGAATAGTTGTATGTCTCAATATGAGGCCCTGCGATTGACCGGTGAGCGGTCAGGGTTGTACCCTGCCTCTCGCCCACTGACAGACGGGACAGGCTGGGACAAGGATAAGCTGTACAGATAAAGTATGGACGAATTGTGCAATATTCCATGGATTCATCTTCGGCTTCAAGACACCCTGACGTCCCGTTCCCTGGTCACTTGGTCCAGCTCTTCTGGGCGAATCCTAAGGCGTATCCAGGCCGTACAAGAGAAACAGTCCCTCAAGCTTGCCCCGGGCCCAGAACACCTCACCAGGGAGGTCTCCTGACCTGATGCCCGAGCCATGGCCTCTGAGGAGCCCATGGGCACCCTGTGGGGCAAACTCATTTCAGCCTTCTTGTATCCATGATCTGGTTGTTTTGGTCACTTGTGACGAGAGGGGAGGGTGGGAGCAAATGCATACAGGACCGATGCAGTCTTCATCACCGCTGACGCTTGGACGGTCGGACTCCTGCTCCATTTTTCTGTCACTCGTGAACAAGACCCCAGGATACCTCAACCAGGGGAGGGGCAGCCCACCTGCCTCCAGCGAAGTACCACGGCCTCGGATGTGGAGGTGCTGATTCTCATCCAGGCAGCTTCTCATTTGGCCATGAATCACTCCTATCGGAGCTCGAGATCACGAGATGAAAGCAACAGGACCACTTCCTCTTCTTCTTCTTCTTTTCCTTTCAGCTGGTGCCTTCAGATGTCACCACAGCGAATAGACCACCCCCGTCTAACCCTTTTCTCTATATCCTCTTCTCTAACACCAACTCACTTCCCGTCTTCTCTCTTTACATCCATAAGTCTCGTCGGGCTTCCTCCAGACCTCCTGGTCAGCAGTTCCAACTTCAGAGGCCATTTACCAAAATAGTCACAATCCAACCTCGGTCCATGTCCAAACCATCTCATTCTGGCCACTCTGAAGCATCTAACATGTGCTGCCCTGAATCAAACAGGACAACATCACCCAATCCTGAGACTACCAAACCGGATGCCCTCAACACCCGGGCTGTGCGTAGAACTTCGGTCCGCAGAGGTTATGAACAGCTTCTGTGACAAAGGGCGGCCCCGGTGGAGTCCAAACCGCACCTGAAACCAATACGACTTACCGCCAGCAGATTGAACCAAGCTGTGACACCTGTCCTACAGGGGACCCGATGGCCCGAATCGAGGGGCCCAGAACCCCAGGCCCCGAGAGCCATCCCAACGGGACCCCCCAGGGGACACAGTCGAACGCCTCCTCCAAGTACGATGTACATTCATCGTTAGCGTTGGCTTTGCCAAACTGGCACCGGCGTGAAAAAAAGCCTCCTCTCCTCCATGTCTGGTCACTTTTGGTTTGATTCGCTCCCTGATAGAGCTGTCGAGCTTAAAGCGTTAATCCAGGTTAATTAATTGGTGTGATTAATCTGGTGAAAAATTTTAATCGTTCGATGGCCCCGAGACCACGACGATGGAGAGTTTGCGTGGATTAGAAAAGTCGTGGTTTGACCCGAGCTCGGTCCGTGACGCAACATGGGCGGATTCTAACGGTTAAGTAACCGTTTCATTTTGAAACTGAGGAATGGGTTCCTGCCACCGACTTACGGAACACGGGGTTCCATCTTCCTCGCCTCCAATTTACCACATTCCGAACAGTTATTAGTGTCAGGCATGAGATATCAGCAGCTGCATCTTCCCCACAGCTCCACGTGTCCTCCCCATCCCCACCTGTCCACACCTGTCATCCTCATCTCTCCTTAACTGACGTCCACAGCTCCACCAGTCCTCCACGGCCACACCTCTCCTCACGTCCTCCTCCACCTGCCCCTGTTTCAGCCATAAAAAACTCTAGCGTCTACGACTAGACTGAGAGGTAAAGAAACGGGTTCCAGCAGGTTGGAATGGGTGGAGAAAAGTGTCAGGGGTCCCGTGAGATAGAAGAAGATCAGCCGGAAGAGGAGGAGACAGTGGTGAGAGCAGAGATGATGGATGGTTTGGAGGTGGCAGAGATGGAGATGTGGAGGTTCTCTTTGGGAGTGACCAGGATGGAGAGGATCAGGAGTCCATCAGAGGGACAGCACATGTTAGATGTTTTGGAGAGAAGGTCAGAGAAGCCAGACTGAGATGGTTGGGTCACGGACAGAGGAGGGACAGGGACTGTATTGGTAGACGGATGCTGGAATTGGAGATGCCAGGCAGGAAGTCTAGATGAAGACCAGAGAGAAGATTTATGGACGTAGTGAGACAGGATATGAAGTTAGCTGGTGTGAGAGAGGAGGATCCAGAGAAGAGGGTTAGATGGAGAAGCTTGATTTGCTGTGGCGACCCCTGAGGGGAAAAGCCCACAGGAAATGAAGAAGAAGATCTAGTACTCGACTGTAGCTTTGAGTACTTTCAAAAGTTAAATTTCCCCCGTGCGGCAGCAGTGTTGTTGATGTTGCAATGCATCCTGGCCGACTGAGTCAAACGGCCGCTGCCGTCTCGGCCCCGTCTACCGCTCCTTTGGCTCGACGTCCTCCGTTCAGCCTTTTCAATTTTTAACTCCATCGCGTCGCCGGAGAGAACAATCATGAACGAGTCGCCCAAAGGGCACTTTGCAGTGAGGGGATTGACAGATGAAGACGGGGGAAGTTATTTGCGTTGGATGTGCCCAAGGGTCAAAGAAGATCCAGTCACGTTAGCCTTTGCCTGCCGTTCAACCACGAGTCACCTCGTGGTCCCAGAATGCATTGTGTGCAAGTAGGACCACAGCGACCTCTATAGGTCAAGCGAAGTAGTAAACGTGATATTTGAAGTCACAAATTCTCAGGTGTCACTGGTCTGACTTTTAGTAGAAGAGGGCAGTGACAGCATGTCGAGGCCAACAGGTGCAAACAGTCGGCGTTCCTTTGAAGGACGTTCTGGATCCTTCTGGACCTTTGCGGACAACATACCTGCCATAATGTCCCTTTCATCTGAGTGACCTTGAAGAGGATCCACAGAGGCACCAGCAGGACACAGAAAAGTCCAAGGGACCAGCCCAAGGCGTAGGCCCACGTCGGGTACACGTAGACCTTGTTGAATTTGAGGGCCTTGTATTTCACCACTGAGAAGACGAAGGTTCCCTGGAGGTAAAGAAGCCAAAAACAGAAAATTTTAAGGGCCTCTCAACCGCTCGTCTACCTTCGCTGGGTGGATGACCTAGGTACACCTGTGAGGGCAATGAGGGTGAAATATCTTGAGCAGTGGTTGAAGTTCAGCGGTCTAAAATCAGCTGTCGGTGTTCTAGATTTGCTCTACGGACGACCAAGTCCTGACATGGGGGGAACGGAGGTTCCCCTGCAGCCCTGCGTGAGCAGACTGGACCTCCCGCTGCAGAAGATGGTCCGCATGCTGAGCCTGAGCTCCTTCTTTAAGTGGGTAAAAGGTTCGCTGCTGGGACCAGACCTTTCACACCTCCTCCACCCTGAAGGTCATGTACTCTGTTACACTCCTGCTCTCGACCACCATCTGTATCATATTATCGTAGCATCTGCCTGTGTGTTCATTGTACTTCTTCCCAGTACAAAAACATATCTTATGTTTCTGCATTAAAAATCACAAAGCCATAAGAGGGTTCGTGACCCCTTCCCTCCCCCCGGGGTCTCTATCTCAACCTTGTTTTACCGCTGGCGTGGAAAAAGCACCGCCGAGTCAAACGAAGGGAAACATCTCCATCCAGAGAAATCACAAGGATGGACGGAAAGACGCCGATTGCCGTTTTTGGGGGAAGCGGGAATCCACCTACCAGACAGACAGAGGGTGTGATGTAGAGCCAGCAGATCTTCATCAGAGGCCACGG
Source organism: Fistularia tabacaria (assembly GCA_901007705.1). Taxonomy (NCBI): domain Eukaryota; kingdom Metazoa; phylum Chordata; class Actinopteri; order Syngnathiformes; family Fistulariidae; genus Fistularia; species Fistularia tabacaria. Next base: position 9,023 of record CAAKHD010001076.1, on the reverse strand, counting down.
GCGATATCCTATCATGTCCTCGATGTTGTCATAGAGACGGTCTGCTCCTGTTTGTTCAAAATACATCGTTTTCACTTGAACTAGCGTTCTTAGCAATGGCGGAAAAAAATGTCATGGGGTCCTCGATGAGGCGGAGGAGCTCACCGTAAATCCACCCGATCGCCACCGATTGACAGACGGAGAGGAGGAGCAGATTGTTGCCGCTGCAAACGTAGTGGTCGAAAAGCTGAAGGAAGTACAAGCCGCCCTGGAGGAAGACGGAGAAGAAGAGTCAGAACGTCCTCGTCGAGAGAACGTTCCCGCAATGCAGTCTGGCCGGGAGCTCCCTCGCCGAAATGCCGGCGCCCCCTGAATGCACCGCCGAAGGGGTCGGCGTTCACCTCTGTGACGAGCAGGAGTCCAAGGAAGAAGCAGACGGAGCAGAGGCCAAGCAGCAGCAGCTCTCGGCGGTAAGCCCTCCGGAAGACGGTGGGGAACATGTCCGTCACCGACGTCATCAGGCACTCCAGGCTGACGAACTGAGAGGGCGGAAGTGAGTTTCCCTTCAGGTCGATGGCGCCCGCGACTGGCGCGCCGATCGACCCGCCGCCTCACCTGTGTGTCGGCGCCTAGCAAGATGACCATGACGAAGAAGCAGATGGCCCAGAGCTGGGGCAGGGGCATCATGGCCACCGCCCGGGGGTAGGCGATGAAGGCCAGGCCGGGCCCTGCATTCCCGGGACAAAAGCCCCCCCTCCTGCGTTATCACACATTTAACAAACTGAAACAAACACGGCGGTGTGTCCGATAAGGTCGCGCTCACCTGACGCAGCCACCTCCGATATGGGCAAGCCTTGTTCATAGGACATGAAGCCCAAAACCGAGAAGATGGCGAACCCGGCCACGAAGCTGGAGCCCCCGTTCACCAGACACAGAACAAACGTGTCCCTGCAGTGGTGGTGGTGGTGGGGGTGGTTAGCAAAATTTGTATGATGGCAGATTTGCACAGTGACTAGCAAAGTAAACGTGCCATTGATTTGAATACAGAGAACGGACACGGTTGATTTGCTGTGGCGACCCCTGAAGGGAAAAGCCCAAAGGAAAAGATTTGAACGGCAGACCGGACAAAGAGGCCAAAGGTGAAACATCTAGACCCTTCGCGTTCTTTAGACTGCTAATGCACTCTCGACCCTGCTGAAGGGGTCCCGGGAGGGAAGCGGTCGAGGTTGCGGTGGTGATCCGTAATTAGTAAATAAGGGCATTATGATGAGTGAATGGGCCCGCGCTCCTCAGAGGGGTGAAGGCCTGGTGGGTATTTGTGGGGGTTTAAATAGTTGTGACACTTGAGCTTACAAGAATAATCGCTTAATGTGTGAGTGGATTAGCATAAGTGTCCATTGTTTGTTAGCATGTTTGCCATTATGTAGCTTTCATTAAGGTATGTTTATGTCCATGATGTGTGGGAATTATCTGGAGGAGGCGTTTCCTGCCATGAATGAAACCCCAACAGGGTTTCGCTAACAACCGAAGTCTCACGCGAGCTTCGGCCTCGGCCTACGATCTTCTAAAAATCCCGACGACTTACTTGTAGCAGTTGTTGTTGTACTGGTTGTAGCTGCCCAGAGCCGTCAGACTCCCCTGGCAGATCCCGAAGGAGAACAGGACCTGGGCTCCCGCGTCCATCCAAACCTGAGACGCAACGAGGGGGCAGGCGTCAAGGGAGTCTCCGCTCACCTGGAGTCAGGACTTTGGGATTGTTGGCCCATTGGAATGTGACACAATGTTTTGAGGTTGCCTGCAGGTGGCCGGAGAACCCGCCGCCTTCGACTAAGTGCTTTATTACTTACTTGAGGGTCCACCAACCTTGTCGGATCAGGGTACAGGTAGAAAACCAAGCCATCTATGGCTCCCGGTAAAGTGAGCCCGCGGGCCAACAGAACCACCAGCATCAGATAGGGGAAGGTGGCTGTAAAGTAAACCACCTGCCGACAGGAGACAGAGGAGGGATTACGGCTTAAGAACGAGGAGATTCGGCTTGCTGCTTAGCGCCGGAACCTGAGAGGAGAAGAGTGGACAAGAGCGGGGCTCGATGACCAAGCACCAACCGGCGGTTGACGCCGAAGACCTCTCACAGGATCATCACCTCTGCTTTAACGGTCACAGGTATTTTACTCGTGGCCTCCTCGAACCCCTTGGACCCTGCAGACTCAGAGCTCATTGGGACACTGATATCTCCTGGTCAACCGCAACCATTCACCATCTCATTCGCACCGACGGAGAATTTTGATTCTTCAGTGAACCTGCTGACTGTTTTTTAGACTGTTGGAGAACCTGGAGAGAACCCGGGCTGGAGAACACAAGTCATTGGAACGACATCCTGAACGCATGCATGGAAGCCACAGTTCGGAGCCTTGTGTCGATGTCGATGCCGCTGAAGAGAACCTGGAAAGTGGAGGTAGAGTAAACCAGAGCAGAATGAATCCAGACGCTCCCTTCCGGGCTTCCAGGGTACTCTTCGAAATTATCTGCTGTCCACGTCCGACGAGAAGGATGGATGTGGCCAGGAGACAAATGAAAATACCGGTTTAACTTCTTCTTTTCCTGTGGGCTGCTCCCTTCAGGGGTCTCCACAGTCAACCACCTGCCTCCATCAAGCCCGCTGCATCCTCTTCTATCACATCCAACTGACTTCATGTCCTCTTCCCTTCCTCCTGCCTGGCAACTCCCATCTCAGCATCCTCGTACCCAGATCTTCACTCTACTCTTCCTTCCTCCTCAGTCCATGTCCAAACCATCTCAATCTGACTTTATTTCCAGAACTTCTAACATAAGCTGTCCCTCAGAAGGGACTCCTTCCTGGTCCTCTCCGTCCTCCTCACTCCCCACCCTCAACATCTTCACCTCTCATGTTGGTGAAAATAAGAGCATACAGGAGAGCGAGTGTTCTGGGCCGCAGAAGGAGTTTCCAAAGTGCCAGTTAACAAAGCTTACATTGCTTTCCCGGCATTATACGCCTATCAAGCCATCTCCTGTAGGACTCCAGGGGCCTAATTCCGGGGGGTGAAAGAGAAGGATCCCAGTCTAGACAGGTCAATGGGGTCTCTGCACAAACCTCTTGTGACTCCTTTGGATGGATGTTCTAAGACGGGGGAGGAGGGGGCGTCTTATCCCACAAGGGTTCAGCCACTTAATGCTGCTCCCTCAAACCAGCCCTTTTGTGAGATCGGCATGAATCTTGGCACAGCCCCGCGGTGCCTGTCTCACCGAAGGCTTTGCCAGAACACACAACGCTGAGGGAACTTTGGAGTAAAAGAAAATAAAGAAGGAAAAAGGTTCTCTCAGGATGTGGCGCTTCAGCATGCTGGAAGTGCGGACTGAGGTCCAGGAGGTCTTGACGGCTGTGCTGGTGCCGGAGAAGATACCTGCAAGGTGAGAGGTCGTACAAGAAGAACAAGAATCAACAAGGACATGGACCGGGCGCGGTCGATGGAGACCCTGAAGGCGCCTCTGGGCTTGACTGGGAAAGAAATGAAAGATCTCAAAAAAAGTCCAGGTCATGTGGTCACTCAGAGGGCAGGAGTGGACCTCACGTCCAGCCTGGCAAGGTGTGAGAGACACGCACCTGGTCGTCACGAGGACATTCGTGTGGTAATGTCCACTAATGTTCAGCTAATTTTCTGCCAATGTTTGGCTAACGTCTGTGTGTTCTCACAGGGCCGGCAATGTGTCACCGCCGTTTGACAACCACAAGGGGGCGGTAAGCACCAAGACGTTTCTTTCGGGGGGGTAGGCCTCGCTCACTGGCACAAGTAGAAGTCCCACTGCCTTCGGGATGAGGGGCAGGGACCTGGTGGTGAAAGTTCTCCCACAGAGGGGCCTGCTCGTTGTTTCTGGAGCAACGCGATGCAATGGCGACGAGGAATGTTTGAGTTGGATGAGTCCCGGGTTCTGAGCGTGGGCAGGACGCGATTGGAGGGGGGAGGTCACCGGGTCATAGAGTTCAGAGACTGGAGGACAGTGGACAGTTAGCGGGACGGGTTGGTTAAAGTCGGGTCTTCTAGAATCCTTGAACTTTAACTCTTGAGTCTCTGGTTCGGGGACAAACGGACAACAACCCCTGAACCGCAGAGACTCTGACAGGTAATCTTTCCTGTGAATCGACATGGGTATGTCTCATGTATGGCAGAGATGCGCCCAGAACAACAGTCACACTTCTTGGCTGAGGTGTTTACAAATTCCCCGTATTTCCCGTAGGGGTTACACAATGCCGTTGTTCAATGAAAGATGTGTTTCTTTTACCTTTCCAGTGGATCTCACTCCTTTCCAAACACAGAAGTAGCATAAAATCCAGGCCAGGAGGAGACACAAGGCCAACTCCCACCTCAGGCTGCCAATCTCCTCGATCCCCCTGGATATGCCCAGAACCCGTCTCCTGAAAAGACAAACATTGCCGCGCAACGTTATCCACACCTGAGCCTTTGCTCGGGAACACGACAAACAGATGAAGGGGGTGGTCGCGATTGTGAGGAGTCTGACCGAGGTGCGAGCCGCCGGAGAGCGAGGAGCATCACAGGCACTATTTCTTCGGGGGGCTTAATTCAAACTCCAAGCGGCGATTGTAAAACGCAAACCGACTGCGAGGGGGACCCAGCTGTGCAGGCTGTGCCTCGGACCCGGCCGGTGCTGAGCGTGAATCAGCGGGCGGACATGTGGAAACACTTTGGCTGCCATGGCGACGGGCGAAAAACAGGCACGCCACCGCGGATCGGCTTGAAGACTTGTGTCTCAGAGAAAATATGCCTGTGTTGGAGGAAGAAGTCAGAATCGAGGCCGGACTGTTTCCCTCAGTGAAAACAGGCCCGGGGAATTACTTCAGTGGGGGCGTGATGTCCAGCGGCAGGGGAACTCTGACGCTTTTGCTGTTTGCCTGAGCCTGAAATTAACCCGGTCCACCAAAAAGTGATATTTTTGGCATGGATTGGGGCAGGTTAGTAGGTGAGTTTTCGGCCTCACCTCATGAACGCTCCAGGGGGGTCAACTGGATATCTGTCACAAATTTACACAGAAGTGTGTATAATTACACAACATATCCTCGGTGTACTTAGAAGGGGAGTGTCCTCAACTGTTGTCCTGCGTCTGAACCAGAGGCTCCTCTTGGCCCACGACGTAATCTTGAAAACTGCCGAGAAATAGGCCTGGCGCTGGGCGGGGGTTACAAGGTTTACAAGGCGGGAATTATTCGGAGACAAGATCCGGTTGGGGGAAAAGACACAGCCGGCGGATTGGTGGATTGGAGGGGATCAGTTACAGATGGTTAGCCTGCCGAGGGGCCGGAGACAAATGTAAACTACCCTCGTGATGTCAGTGCTGCCACGGGACATCATGGCAGGACGGCGGCCGCCGACATTCCAGTAGGAAGGGCAGACACCCCCAGATCCAGCCTTTGAGTCGGACCTCGTCCAACAAGTCACCTGGTCTGAGACTCGAGGTCCTGTTTTGGTAGCCTGGCGATTTTGTAATGATAAAAAAAAAGGGAAACTAGGAAGGGGAAGAAGGGGAAGAGGAAGAAGGTGGCAAATTTCCCACAATGGCCTCTGATTCATTCGTATCGCCACCGCCGACTGGGGTTTTGAAATGTCTGATTCGCAGCCGCGGTTAGATGCCGACAGATTTCCGCGGCTCGCTCTGCACGCAAGCTTTTCCAACCCCCCCCCCCCCCCCCCCCCCCCCCCCTCCCCCCCCCCTTACT
>CAAKHD010001074.1:52576-99636 GCA_901007705.1 Fistularia tabacaria | reverse complement strand
GATAGATAGATAGATAGATAGGATTGATAGACAGATATGATGTATGTATGGATGGATAGATAGATAGATAGATAGATAGATAGATAGATAGATAGATAGATAGATAGATGATAGATAGATAGATGATAGATAGATGGTAGATTAAATGATTGATAGATAGATATGATGTATGTATGGATGGATAGATAGATAGATAGATAGATAGATAGATAGATAGATAGATAGATAGATAGATAGATAGATAGATAGATAGATAGATAGATAGATAGATAGATAGATAGATAGATAAATGATAGATAGATAGATAGATAGATAGATAGATAGATAGATTAGATAGATAGATAGATAGATAGATAGATAGATAGATAGATAGATAGATAGATAGATAGATAGATAGATAGATAGATAGATAGATAGATAGATAATGATAGATAGATAGATAGATAGATAGATAGATAGATAGATAGATAGATAGATAGATAGATAGATAGATAGATAGATAGATAGATAGATAGATAGATAGATAGATAGATAGATAGATAGATAGATAGATAGATAGATAGATAGATAGATAGATGGATGAGTGGATGATTTAATGAATGATAGATAGATAGATAGATAGATAGATAGATAGATAGATAGATAGATAGATAGATAGATAGATAGATAGATAGATAGATAGATAGATAGATAGATAGATAGATAGATAGATAGATAGATAGATAGATAGATAGATAGATAGATAGATAGATAGATAGATAGATAGATAGATAGATAGATAGATAGATGGATGGGTTTCATAAAAGGTTTTCGTTTTTCATCATCCATTTCCAATCTGCTCTCTTACAGTTGCTTTGTTTTTCCATTAATCAACGGCTTTTGTCCTTTAATATCAAATGAACCCCATCTGGTCGGAATGAATCCATTCCATCATCCACCTTTTTAGTCAACCTTATTGCAACTGACAAACAAATCATGATATATTTTTTTCTAACAATCAATTCATCAATAAAAAAAAAATATTAAAAAGGGTATAGAACTAGGATATGCCTCATCTGTAGCCATTTTTTTTGTGCTATCCATATGTAAATGTGTATGTATATATGTGTATGTGTATATTGTATGTGTATATTGTGTAAATGTGTTTGTGTGTGTGTGTATATATATATACTGTATATATATATATCCTGTTTTTTCTTTTTCTTTTCCCTCTAATGTTGCTGCTGCAACACCCGAATTTCCCCGACGGGGATCAATAAAGTATTATCTTATCTTATCTTATCTTATCTTATCTTATCTTAAACAAAAGACGAATTCAAAAAAACAAGCAGGTCAAGATAGTGACATTAACTCAGCTTTACTACAGTCTCTATAAACAAATACTCAAAGCACACAAACCCAACACGGCTTGTTCATTGCGTTGATCATTAAAAAAAAAGATAGAGTTAGCGAAGCAGTGAATGCAATGAATGACACCAAGGTATATGAATTATTGTCGTGCTAGATAGAACGGCATACACTTCATTAGAGCGATCAACATATTTCCAGAACAAAGAGCGTGGGAGGGTTTATATTCCATGAGTTGAGCTCAGGACATAAATACTTTTTTACCAGCTTTGCTCGCAAGTGGCTATTGAGATTTTAGCAGATCACATTGCAGGTGTATAGTTTTGACATGTCCTTCTACAAACTACAATGTTTTTCTAAACAAACTACAATTACAATCCCCCAATTCCAATGAATTGAGAGATGAAATTCCAAATGGAATACAATGATTTGCAACTCCCTTTCCACCCAAATTCTTATAAAATACACACACAAAAAAAAAAGAATTGATGTTCAAACTGACAAACATTTTTTTTTCCTTTTCAAATTTTCACTCCTTTTGAATTTGATGTCTATGTTACACTCCCCCAAAAAACCAGGCTACCACCCTTTTGGGGTGAACATTCCACGGGTGAACAGGTAGATTGGAAACAGGTTAGTGTTATAACTGAGTATAAAAAGTGCACCCCATCAACAGGCTCAGTGGTTCACTAGCAAGGATGGGGTGAGGTTCACCACTATGTGACCAACTGCGTGAGCGAATAGTCCAACGCTTTTTCAGCATCAGTGCAAGGCATTTAATGATTTCATTATCTACACTCCATACTACCAGGTAGACACACAGAGAATCCAGTGGAATCATGCACAAAAGAGGTCAAAAACCAACATTATAATTCTCAGAAAGCTATTTCCAAGAATTTGATTCACTAATTTATTTTATTTCGGTGCATCAAATTCAACGGACTATGTCAGTTCCCAGGAAATGCATCAATGCTACTTTTTATTTGAGGTTGCATTTCACTTGTCCCTTTAAGCTGCCCAATCAAACTGTTTGGTCTTGATACATCTGCCTGTTCTAGAAATGCGTGTTTGTATTATTCAACCACCCAAAGAACATTTCAATCTGTTTCCCCCCTGACTGAGCCCTCTGATTGTTCAGGAATAATAGGAGTTGGTAAAGCAGGGGATACCGACATGTAAAAACAGATTTCACAAGCTTATACAGGAGTACATTTGGTGGAGTCACTGCAGGTGTGTTCAATTCAAGCGGCAAAATTCATTCAGTCATTCAGCGACTCAATAAAGACTGCAGAGCAAATGGATTAATGATGAATATGTGAGGATGAATAATAGTTACATACAAACATTCGATTGCTAATAACAGTCATGCATAAACGACATGACCTATTCAAACATCAAAAAAAATCGAAAATAGGGATAAAGGCAATCTGAAAACTTGGCCATGCTAAGCTCACCTCAGCAGAGATGCGTCGGTTCCCTTTGTTCCGGAGACAGACCCCCGGCGGGGATTGCACCTCATCAGAAGACGTCCCAGATGCCTGGTCACTCTCTCCATCCGACCCCATCGTCAGGTTCTCATGGACTATGTCTACATCACAGAAATGAAAGGAGGAATAAATGCACGGGCACCTGATGACAAATCTTTTATGAGAATTCACCAAATTATACATATACATACATAACGCATAAGACTACCGTGGCGCTAACCTGAACACAAAAGAACTGGCGGGGGCAGCTAAATGGAAAAAGGTACCAACTGTCAAAACGGCATTTTAACGTCTACATCGTCCAGAGGGCAGAGTTGACAGAACAAAAGATTTCTGTAATTGCACTAAAGTTGATTTTTCTTGTCACCTGTGTACTTCCAGTCTGAAGTATCACTTCAATGCAATGCACAACAAACAATCCCCCCCAAACCAACAGTCAAGGGACGCTCCTGCAGACTCGGTGGCATGCAGCGTGTGAGAGTGGACCCGGTCATATCATGATCCTGTTGCAATGTTATGATTGTGGCTCTGGACTCTGAGTGTACCTTGCTCTCTGTAACAAACCAGATAAAACGTCAATGCCCTTGCAGGGGCAAAAATGCAGCCTCAGGGGGGCATAAGCCTGCGTCTATCTGCACTAGTCCAAAGCCCGGATAAATGCAGAGGGTTGCACCAGGAAGGGCACCGGGCGTGAAACCTATCCCAAACAACAACGATACGAATCAAACCTAGGGCTTCCATCACGGATCAGTCGAGGCCCGGGTTAACAACGCTAACAACCGCCTTTGGAGCCGATAACCTACAGGTTGCCGGTGGAAATTGGGCTACTGTGGGTCGAAGACGGAGAGGAGGATTGCGTGTTCGAAAGCAGAGAGAGAAGAGAAAACGCAAGAGTCTGGGACTGAGAATAGGGACTTTGAATGTTGGGACAGTGACAGGGAAAAACTATAGAGTCGGTTGACATGATGCAGGAAGAAGGAAAGTTGATACACTGCATGTCCAGGAGAGCAGGTGCAAAAGTAGTTAGGCTAAATGCTTAGGAATGGGTTTTAAGTTTTACTATCATGGTATTGACAGGAAGAGAAATTGAGTACAAGTTATCTTGAAGGAGGAGTTTGTAGGGAATGTTTTGGAGGTGCAAAGAGCATCAGATAGACTGATAGAATAAGATAAGATAATATAGACTTTGCTGATCCCACGACAGGGAAAATTCAATTGTCATGATGAGTCTGAAGCTAGAAATTGAAGGTGTGATGTTCAATGTTGTTAGTGGCTATGCCCCGCAGGTGGGATGTGAGTTAGAGAAGAAAAAATTCTGGCGTGAGTTACATAAAGTATTACAGAATATCGACAGAGGCGAGAGAGTGGTTATTGGGGCAGACATCAATGGACATGTTGTAGAGGTGATGAAGAAGTGATGGGCAGGTTTGGTCTCCAGGGTAGGAACGCAGAGAGACATATGGTGGTTGACTTTGCTAAAAGGATGGAAATGGCTGTAGTGAATATCTTTCTTCCAGAAAAGACAGGAACATAGAGTAACTTATAAGGGCAGAGGTAGGAGCACACAGGTAGACTACATCTTGTATAGAAGATGCAATCTGGAGGAGATAAGTGTGGTAGTGGTAGGTGAGAGTGTAGGCAGACAGCATAGGATGGTGGTTTGCAGGATGACTCTGGTGACAAAGAAGATGAAGAGGAAAGAGGACAAAGGCAGAGCAGAGGACAAAGTGGTGGAAGCTGAAAAAGTAGCAGTGTTGTACCGTTTTCAGGGAGGAGTTGAAAAAGGCTCTGGGTGGTCAAGATGAGCTTCCGGATGACTGGACAGCTGCAGCTAATGTGAACATGGAGACATGAAGGAGAATACCTGGTGTGTCCTCTGGTAGGAAAATAGATAAGGAGACTTGATGGTGGAATGAGGAAGTGCAGGCGTAAAAACAGACCAAGAGGCTAGCAAAGAGGAAGTGGGACATTGAGGGGACTGTAGAGAGCAGACTGGAGTACAGGGAGATGGAGCGTAAGTCAAAGATAGAGGTAGCAAAGGCAAAACAAAGGGCGTATGCTGACTTGTATGCTAGGCTGGAAAGTAAAGAGGGAGAGAAAGATGTATACAGGTTGGCAAAACAGAGAGAAAGATGGGATGGTTGTGCAGGAGGTTCGGGTGATAAAGGATTGAGAGGGAACTGTATTGACAGATCCCAGACGAATGAGGGAAGACGGAAAGAGTACTTTGAAGAGCTGATGAATGAGGAAAATGAAAGAGAGCAAAGGGTTGAAGAGATGACCATTGTGGACAATGAAGTAACAGAGATTAGTAAAAGTTAAGTGAGGACGGCATTGAAGAGGACGAAGAGTGGAAAGGCAGCTGGTCCTGATGATATACCTGTGGAGGTATGGAAGTGTCTAGAAGAGGCAGCGGTAAAGTTTCTGGTTAGATTACTCAACAGGATCTTAGGGAGTAAGAGGAAGCCGGAGGAATGGAGAAGAAGTGAGATGGCGCCAATTTTTAAGAATAATCGAGATGTGCAGAATTGCTGTAACTATAGAGGGATGATGTTGATGAGCATACAATGAAGTTATGGGAAAAAGTAGTGGAAACCGGTCGGAGAGCAGAAGTCAGCATATGTGAGCAACAGTATGGTTTCATGCATTGGAAGAGCACTACAGATGCAGTATTTACTTTAAGAATGCTGGCAGAGAAGGTCAGAGGGAACTGCATTGTGCCTTTGTAGATCGAGCAAAACCATACAACATGGTGCCAAGAGAGGAACTATGGTACTGTATGAGGAAGTCCAGAGTGGAAGAAAAGTAGGTCAGACCGGTGCAGGACATGTATGCTAGCGGTGAGACAGTGGTGAGGTGTGCCGTAGATGTGAAGTTCAAGGTGGAGGTGGGACTCCATTAGGGATCAGCTCTGAGCCCGTTTTTGTTTGCAGTGGTGATGGATAGGCTGACAGATGAGGTTAGACGGGAATCTCCATGGACCATGATGTTTGCGGATGACATTGTGGTCTGTAGGGAGCAGGTAGAGGAAAATCTAGAGAGGTGGTGGTATGCTCTGGAAAGGAGAGGAATGAAGGTCAGTCGCAGCAAGACAGAATACATGTGCGTGAATGAGAGGGAACAAAGTGGAGCGGTAAGGCTACTGGGAGTAGAGATCACGGAGGTGGATGATTTTAAGTACTTAGGGTCAACAGTCCAGAGCAATGGAGTATGTGGAAAAGAGCTGAAGAAACAGGTTCAAGCAGTTTGGAATGGGTGGAGAAAAGTGTCAGGGGTAATAAAAGAATGTCAGCCAGAATGAAAGGAAAGGTTTACAAGACAGTGGTGAGACCAGCAATGTTGTTTGGTTTGGAGACAGTGGCATTGAAGAAAAGACAGGAAGCAGAGTTGGAAGTTGCAGAGATGAAGATGTTGAGGTTCTCTTTGGGAGAGACGAGGATGGAAAGGATCTGGACAGAGTCCATCAGAGGGACGGAGGATGTCAGATGTTTTGGAGATAAAGGTCAGAGAGGCCAGGCTGGGATGGTTTAGTCATGTACAGAGGAGGGATAGTGACTATATTGGTCGAAGGATGCTGTGGTTGGAACAGGCAGGCAGACAGCATGGAGCAAAACCAGAGAGAAGATTTATGGATGGAGTTAAAGAGGACATGAAGTTAGTTGCTGTGGTGCCCCCTGAAGGGAAAAGCCGAAAGGAAAAGAAGAGGCCCTTGCAGGGGCAAAATAGTATCAGTTCCATGTTTGATTTGATGTTCAAGTTGAGATTTACAAGAAATATTTTAACTGCACCTGTGTAATGGGAATACTGCTGTTGAAAGCAACCTATTTGTTTAAGGTTGCTGCCAACCTGACGTCATTACGCTTTTGTTCAAACGGTACTTTTAAAGATGAAAGATAAGGCAATACAATACTGTTGAATTCATTATTGACTTCTGCAGATTACTATGTGACCATATCAAGAACTGTAATAGTTGGCCGGCATTAAAGAAAAAAAAAAAAAGACTATATTCTTCACATTGAATGCAAAATAAATTGCAGAATACACTTAAGTAATTTAAAAAAATCTAGAAAGAAGCATGTGTGGGTCTTACCAAGGCGACTGCCATTGCGAGGCACTGCCGCGAGAGAGCCAGGGCCCCCACCAATGACGCTCTGGGGGCGACGCAGGGGAGGCTGCTTGATGGAGCCCGTGTATTGATTTAGGAAGGAGTTGACACTGTGGGCTGAGTGAGGACGACCATTCCTCGCTATGAGCTCTGCAGGGGGAAAGGAAGTCGATCTTTATCAATAACAATCGTGAAAAGGTCAGAAAATGTGAGGTGACTATGTGTGATGCAGGTGGCAGACACGTTAGAGCACAAAGTACATGTTTATGTCTCTGCAGCCGACATAAATGACATCTGACTTAAAATCGTAACATTTGTTACGAATTTAAGTCTTTTACTGTCGTACTGTGGCAAAACACAGGAAGTGCATGGACTGAAGTTGTCCATTGAAATTCATTCGCTAAAATCCCACGTAAACAAGCAGCATCTGATGTTTAAAAAGTCAGAACACCGACCTTTACTGGGACTGGTAATGGTTAACCCATCCAATTAACTCACATGTGGTTGATTAACCAATAAGAAGCTTCCAAAGGTATGACATCATCATCTGGGCTTTCCCAAATTGCTTAAAGGCATTGTAATGTTAATGTGAGTGAGCGTCTCATTATTCTGGCATTTAGCAAATGGAAGTAATGTAGAGAATCCAAACTGACCTAGAACAGAAAGCTGATTCTGATTTTATTCTAGACACAGAGGATATAAAGGTTATGGGACTTTTTAGATGTCGAAAGAGTACTAATGATGCTTTGAGAATGCTAATAGAGAAGTACAGAGAAGGTCAGAGAAAGCTGCATTGCACTTTTGCAGACCTAGAGCAAGCATACGACAGGGTGCAGAGAGAGGAACTCTGGTATTGTATAAGGAAGTCTTGAGTGGCAGAGAAGTATGTTAGATTGGTGCAGGACATGTATGCTGGCCATGAGACAGTGCTGTGGGTGTAACAGAGAAGTCCAAGGTGGGACTACAGTCGGGAACAGCTCTGAGCCCCTTCTTGTTTGCAGTGGTGATGGACAGGCTGACAGATGAGGTTAGACAGGAATCTGCATGGACCATGATGTTTGCAAATGACACTGTGATCTGCAGTGACAGCAGGGATTAGATTGAGGAAAATCTAGAGAGGTAGGGGTATGTTCTGGAAAGGAGAGGAAGGAAGGTTAGTTGCAGCAAGACAGAATATATGTGTGTGAATGAGAGGAACCTGGGTAGAACGGTGAGGCTACAGGGAGTGGAGATCAAGGATCAAGCTAAAGGATTTCAAGTACTTAGGGTCAACAGTCCAGAGCAATGGACAGTGTGGAAAAGAGGAAAAGAAACAAGCTCAAGCAGGTTGGAATAGGTGGAGAAAAGCGTCAGGGGTACTATGCGATAGAAGACTACCACCCACATTAAAAGGTAAAGTGTAGAAGACAGTGATGAGACCAGCGATACTGTATGTGTGTGTGTGTCAGATTCATTTCCAGTGAGGGCTGGATTCAGCCCTTTGTCACGATTCTGTTCAGAACCTTTATGGACAGCAGTTATGGGCCCAGCCAGGGTGCTGAGGGGATCACGTTCGATGACCTCAGGATTGTGTCTGCCTTCGTGCAGATGATGTGGTTCAGGTGGCCCCATCAGACCGTGATCTTCAGCTCTCGCTGGAGCGGTTCGCAGCCGAATGGGATGTGACAGGGAAGAGGATCAGCACCTCCAAATCTGAGACCATGGTGCTCAGCGGGAAGCAGGCGGAGTGCCCCCTCCAGATCAGGGAAGAGGTCCTGCCCCAAGTAGAGGAGTTCAGGTATCTCGGGGTCTCATTCAGGAGTGGGGGAAGGATGGAGCGGGAGATCAACAGCTGGATCGGTGCAGCATTCGCAGTGAAGACTCTGCATCGTTCCATGGTAGTGAAGGAGGAGCTGAGCCAGAAGGCAAAGCACTCGATTTACCGATGGATTTACATTCGTACCCTCACCTATGGTCACGGGCTGTGGGTAGTGACCGAAAGAATAAGGTCACGGATCCAAGCGGGTGAAATGAGCTTTCTGAGCGGGTGTCCTGACCCTCCCTTAGAGGTAGGGTGAGGAGCTCGGCCATCCAGGACTGGCTCAGAGTAGAGCCGCTGCTCCTCAGCATTGAGACGAGTCAGATGAGGTCGCTCGGGCATCTGGTAAGGATGCCTCCCGGACGCCTCCCTAGTGAGGTATTCTGGGCATGTTCAACCGGGAGGAGGCCCTGGAGAAGACCCAGGACACGCAGGAGGGGCTGTGTGTCTCGGCTAAGCCTGGGAAGGCCTTGGGATTCCCCAGGAGCAGGACCAAGTGGCCAGGGAGAGGGAAGTCTGGGCCTCTCTGCTTCAGCTGCCAACTCCCCCACCGGATAAGCAGGAAAGACAATGGACAGACGGCTTTTTAAACAGAGAATGTAAATGCCTGGTTTCCTCTGTTGAAAGATATGTAAGGATGAGGTTCAACATTCACAACTATCACAGTTCGTCCAAACGCTTAAACTCAAACACTATGGTCCGGCAGTGCACAGTCACAAAGCTTGTTTCCGTATTGGCCTTTGTGTCCGAATACAGCCATTATGTGCCATTTACATAAGATACTTTTTAGAATTGAATATTTCCTGAACAAGCTGCCAGTCCCACCGTTCTATACGCAAAAGCAAAAAGTGACGCGTACAATACTCACCGCTGTCCTTACTGCGATTTTCCTCGATTGTCATCTGCTCAGCCAGCTCAGAGAGCGACTCATCGGTGGTGCGGCTGCCTCTTAACGTTTGAGAGAGACGCCGTTTGAACCGTTTCATCTTCTCCATGGAGCTCTCAGGAAGGGGACGCCTACATACAGCAAGACACAATGCAAGGACATGAAGACGTATATTCTGTATTCTATTCTAAACACAATAACACTTCTCCTATCTGAGCGCCGATCTGTCAAGGACTTGAGACTTATTAGACGAAACCCCACATTATTTGCAAATATATACTTAACTTTGCTCAGTGAAGTGACAGCTGACTGCACCATAAAACCTGCGCCATAAAACCATGACGACGCACAGACGCAGAAGGCATTTTTGGTTTGCTCCAGGAAGATTATTTAAATTTGGCTTTTTCCATTCACAGAAAGGGGGACTCAAACAGACATTGAGTCTCTTCTTGGAAAGTAAAGCTTCAGGCAAGCAAGTCTTTTGTTTCAGGGTTTAAACTGATTTTGTTTTCTTTCTACATTTGTTGCGCGCAGAAATGAATTTTCTTTTTTTCCGTGACAGCTCATTGATTTAAAAAAATGCAGTACACTGTAGTTTTCTTTTTTACATATATAGCATAGAGGTATAAACAATTTAGGCAGCGTTATCTTCATTTGAGATGTCAAAGGGGTTCTGTGGTGTTTTGTTTTCTGCAGAAACATCTCCAAATGATGCTTTGAGTGTTTTAGGTTTGCCGACCTCTGACCTAGACTATCACTACACTGTTTCTTATGAATCAACTCATTAAACCGCATGAGTTTAGATTCCTGCCGGGAAAACAAAAAGCGGTTAGTTAGACATTCTTAGGGGCATGTTTAGAGTTTGGACACACACACACACACACACACACACACACACACACACACTCTCTCTCTCCCCATGGAATAATGAACTGTCAAAGCAAACCCTAACCCGGGGGGGATTTGTCGTTGAATAGAGCCGGGCTAAATCAAGTCCACATCACACATTCCAGTAGCGTTTACTGTGTTCATTAAAGTGACTGATTGTGAACGCTGGAGAGTGTGTGTGTGTGTGTGTGTGTGTGTGTGTGTGTGTGTGTGTGTGTGTGTGTGTGTCTGTATGCGGGGGAAAAAAGAGTGAGCTGGTGTTAGTGAGTAGATTTAAAATTAGGACTGAGAAGTTTTTGATTGTCTGGTAGAGGCAGTTAAAAGCGGCCTCTTTCTCTTACATCCATGTAGTTCGAGGACTCCGGTGAGACACATAGTTGTCCCTCTGCAATACTGATGAGTAAAACTCAACGTTAAAAACAAAACAGCCCCTTAGGGTTGTTGTTGTTAGAACACCCCAAACAACGATTATGTGCTCACCGAATCAGTCATAACCTGGAGTCTGTCCGGAGAAGATGTAAATCATCCAGGCGGAGAGGACTAATAAGAAGGAAACGTCCGGGGGATGACCAACACGCCTGCAAAAACTCTTGGGATTTGAATCGGTCTTTAAAGAACCTCTAATTTGACATATCTGTCAGTTGTTTTTTTTTTCTCCTCTTGCAACACTTTCCACAGAACACCAGATGACAACGAAACGGCAGGCCAAACCTATATGGGAAAAAAGAAAAGCAACTCTCACCTTTGTAAGCAGAGCCAGCTGCCCATCAGGCAATGTAGGCAAATGCTAAGGGTGCTGTGGCCTCAAGAGTGCATCAGAAGAAATCAGGAAAAAATTCACCTTCGATGTACTTATATTAAAACTGAAAACTACTAAAAATTTCTTAAGTATATCAAGCCAGTCAAGTGAAGTCCAGCAAAAGTAACCCACAGCTCGTAGGACATCAGCCCCCCTGACGTTGACGCAGGTCCGAGAACCAAGGCAGACAGAGAGGCCAGCCACCCGAAGAGGGAGAGGATTATTGCTCAGAAAACCAGAGTTGGGTGACCAGGTGCAGCAGAATGTTAAGTTTTAAGTTATGTTAATATTGATTTGGTTAGGATATTAGAAAGGCTTACAGGTACTGCTGAGAGCAAGTTGGAGAAGATAGGAGACCATTTATGAGTAGGGTAGGGAAAGATTTGGTGTTGTTGAGGAAGCGAAGAAGCCACAGGGTGGAGTAGTTCGATAAAGGCGTCACCAAGAGATCGATAGACTCTTTCATGAGAGAAGACAGCTTAAGAGGCAGTGGAGGAAAGCAACAGAGGCTGAGAAGAATGGAACTGATTGTCTGCAGGCAGATTTGAAGGGGCGACTGGTAGTGCTGAGAAGAGCAGAGAATGTTATGAAAAATAGGAAAAGGAAAACGCGACCTATTGAGATTTGTTAAGTTGTTGCTTAGTAAGGAGAAGAGTGGTACTCTTATGGTAGAGAAGCAGAAGCTTGAGGAGTATTTGCAGGGGGTGCACAAAGATAGGGAAAGACATAGTGAGATGGCACTCCCCTCTGGTACTCCACCTATTGGGGGAGATAGATAGTTTGTGTTAGCCCACCAAAGTGGAAGGAGGTTCAGGAAGTAGTGAAGCGAGCAAGGGGCTTTCCAGCCCCGGGTCCTAATGGAGTGCCCTACCGGCTGTATAAGAGTGCACCGGATGTGTTGGGGTTTCTGTGGAAATTGATGAAGGCAGTTTCGTAGAAGCAGGTTATTCCTAAGGCTAAGCGCAGAGCAGGGGGAATCTTCAATCCAAAGGACAGGGGATTCGGTAGAGATATGTCACCTTAGACCTATCAGCTTGCTCATTGTTGAAGGGAAGATGTTCTTGAGTATGGTGGCACAGACGCTGTCTAGCTACTTAGAAAAGAATAGACTAATTGATACTTCGCTGCAAAGGCTGGAATTCCTGGCTTCTCCGGATACTTACAAGCACACCAGCATGATTTGGCACCAAATCCAGTTAGCTAGGTGTGAGAAGAGGGATTTACATGGAGTGGGTGCACAGTTACACAACTAGCTTTTATTATGGCAACGGAGGTAATTATTAGGGCTTCGAAATGGGTGGTAGGTGGAGAAAGGCTTCTGGGAGGGCTGCGTCTCCCTCCAATTAGGGCTTACATGGATGACATGACAACGGTGACGTCAACTATACCATGTGCTAGTAGGTTGTTGGAGAAGTTAGATAGTAATCCACAGCGGGCTTGACTGAAGGTTAAGCCGAGCAAGTCTAGGGGTATTTTCGATTATTAAAGGGAAGGTAGTAGACAAGAAGTTTGTGATAAACGGTGAGGTGGTGCCTACGGAGTTAGAGAAACCGGTGAAGAGTCTGGGTAGATGGTTTTATACAAGACTTAGTGATAAGGGACAATTTGAGAGGTTGAGGCAGGAAATGAGTCAAGGCATTTTAAGTATAGATCGGTCAGGGCTCCCAGGGAAGCTGAAGTTGTGGTGCTTACAGTTTGGGCTGTAGCCTCAGTTGATGTGGCCTTTAACAATGTATGAGGTTTCCTGTCAAAGGTAGAGAAGCTGGAAAGGATGTTCGATTCAGTTATTAGGAAATGGCTCGGAGTCCCGCGCTGCCTAAATAGCGTGGCCTTGTATGGGAAAGGCATACTGGAGTTGCCAGTTTCTAGTCTGTCAGAAGAGTACAACTGTGCTAATGTTAGATTGGAAATGCCTGTGTCACCCAGTCAAAGGACTCAATGGTGAGGAGTGTGGCACCCGTAGTTAGGACAGGGAGGAAGTGGAACCCAAAGGGGGCAGTGCAACAAGCATAGGCAGCCCTTAGTCATAGGGATATTATAGGTAGGGTGCAAGCATGGGCATGGAGGCTTAGATTTGGCTGTAAGAAAACTGGTGTGGAGCAAGGCATTAGTTGCAGGAAAGAGGAAGTTGATAGTGATAGTGACCCCTTTTTGTATTTATAATTAATTACTACTGTTATTTATTCACTCACTACAGGATTTTTTTTCAGTGGTAAGGGTATTTATACTGTATTTCAGATTTCTTTATATCTATTGTAATTTGTTGAGCATGTAAATTGACATGACATGTTATGTTATAGATTAAAGGAATGGTGAAAACAATGCATTCGATTTCCTTTTTAAGTGTATATACATTGGCGATGGAGGGGGGTGCCATATTAAATCTGGCCTCGGGTGCCACATTGGGTAGGGTCAGCTCTGCTGGTAAAGAATTTATCTGTTTACTTTTTTGTAGAATTATAAATCTCCCCCCTTCAGAGTCAGGAAGTACAAGACTATTTTAAAAATTCCCATATATTTAAGGTTTTCCCATGACACCTCCGCAAAAATTCTCTTTCTTATATAAAGAGAAAAACTGCATAAGACTTGGCGTGGTTTTGCCTGAGTACTTCAGACAACCCGATCTACTACTGCAGTCAAAGTTTAACAGAAATAAGTTAAGAGCAAAATACAACCAGATATTAGTAACTGTTGAGATAGTGTGGTGGACAGACAACAATGGCCTCCTGTGACGTTTGGTCGTGCACCTCGGTGGATTCGGTCTACTGCTGAACAAACTCCTGCGATAGGTCAGCACGTCATCGAGTAGATGAACGGTGTTATTGAGAATTGCCCTCATCTCGGACATCATTCTCCTCTCAGACCCCACCATAAGAGTCCCGCTCCAACCCCAAAACCCCGCTGGCCTGTCTGACTAGTTTATGAAGTCTGTTGATGTCAGTCACCCTCAGGCTGCTGCCCCGGCCTGCAACAGCGTAAAAGATGGCGCCGGCCATGACAGACTCCTAAAACATCCAGAGAATTGTATGGCAGATGGTGAAGAAACCCAGCTGCCTCAGGAAGTAGACGGCCCGGCTCAGTTTACTGTCAATGTTGAGTCCCAGGTATCTGTAATCCTCCGCAATTTCCACACCCACTCCACTGATGGTAACAGAGATAGCGGGTGATTCAGACCTTCAGAAAACTTCTGTTCCTGCTCGCATCGAGAGACAAGAGAGTCCACAACAAGCCCAGTATTCCGACCCATCACCCCCTCTGATACATCCAACCACTGCCGAGTCTTCAGAAAACTTCTGAACGTGGCTGAGTGCTGTAGCTGAAAGTTCTCCAGGCGAAACTACCCTGGTAATTCTAGAAGTCAGAGTAGAGTGACCCAACGGGTTCAAGATGAAAGAAAGGAAACAGTAACTCAAATAACCACTCATTACGACAAAGGGATGCAGAAGACCATCTATGACCTCACAACGCATCGCACCATGAAGCTGATGGGCTCCACTCGCAGGAAAACACACCAAGTGCCACTCCTGTCAGCTAAGCATAGGAAACCGTGGCTTCAGTTTGCAATGGCTAACCAATATTGGGTACCACACAAAGAGAACATGAGCAGGTCCATGTACTATCTGCACTCTCTGAGACAGGGTCAAAGATCCGGTTCTTTCTAGAGGCAAATTAAAATAAGCTGATTGAAAAATAAAAAAATGAACTAAACAAAACACCACAACAGTCCACTGTATTGCCAAGATGACAAAGATGGTCTCTCAGTTCCCCGGTAGTGGCGACACCCGCCAGACTTATCTGCAGTTTCATCAAATACCCCTAATATCTAATTGCCATTTCCTGTGAGAAAGGCATATCACACATGTCTTGAAAACAGTACAAATTTTACATGCGCTGCCGTAAAACTGACACTATTTCTGCTCAAATTTGCCATAATTATTTCACAAACCTCTAACATACATTCAGGCACTGACCAGCTTTTCTTTTTAGTCTTGCAACAATCAAATAAATTATTCTTAGGGCTAAGATGAGGCGGAACCAGACAGTCATGACAAATGTACATCAGTAACTACTGCCTCATGACACATCCATTGTAACAGGGGAGAGCCATCCATGCTTGCCTGGGCAGCTCACTCTTACGTAAATAACCTGAAAGATCTTTAGAAAATAAGTAAGAGAAATGGGTGAACTGATGGAAAAATCTCTCAGTTAATTATCTTAGTGGATATTTTTTTCAGCCAAAAGTTTCCATCGATTTTCTTCAAAAATTGCGCCAACTACAGGCATGTGTTTGTTTCTTCGATATGCGGCACACAGCCTTCACATCTAGATTACATCAGAACCGCTCCCATCAATGACGTGCTTTGCCTCCTGTTTATCAGCTGCTTTCAAGTCAAGTCAAGCCAAGCTAGGCTTTATTGACATCACGCCAATTATGACACTTTACACGTAGAATAGGTTTGGATACACGCTTCAGTTCTCACCATGGTCTATGGAAATATTCATGACGAAGTTTAAAAAAAAAAATATTTTTTTTTTAAAGTGTGATTAATTATAATAAACTGTCATTTGACATTATCTGCACCTCTGTAAAAACGGATTGTTTACAAGTTTGGATCATCTCAATTCAGGATTATCCGGTGGGCAATTCAGACGATCAGGGTTCCATGGACATTTTATGGCCGGTATAGAACGGTGTTCCCTGGGCGATGGTCGTGTTACGGGATCGAGTGTAGAATTCTGTACGTGATCCCCGGTCCTGACCATATCTCGGCTCCCCTAAGTAGGCCACTCTGAGACCTGCACTTCAGCTCCACGGGGAGGAGGCCAGAGATGGGGAGAGGGAGGGTAGTGTGGGCTGGAGGGGTTCAAGTGCAACAGTGATTCAGGATTTGTTACCAAGGCGACTGCTGCTTTTTCCATGTTGTTAATGCAGAGAGATTGCATGCATACAGATTTTCAATCGCCCAACATCCCCAGTTCCGTCAAGTAGAGTGTGTATCAAAGGCAGTTGGGTGAATCCGGGGGGCAGGAGAAAGGGGGTGCAAGTTGGATGACGAAAAGCCATCTCATAAATCTATTGCTTTTGATTTATCAAAAGCCCACGGCAGCACTGAAATGCCAAACCAAAAGTCTGTGACCCGACCCCAACCCTCCGGCGGGTTGCAAGTTTCCTGCATCGACCCTCGAGTTACCACAGTCTGGAAATTTATGGTCACATCCTCTCTGCGACCCCTCCCTACAATATTTAATAACCCCCCCATTAACAGCTACTTGGTGCAAAAATGAACAAAGACACAAAGCATGATGGTTTGGATGATTCATGGGTGAGCTCAGCGTTGCTTATGTAAAGAGAGGACCAAGAAAAAGAGGGCATGAGTGAAGGAACTAACTTATGTAAAGCCTTCAGCGCACACACTCAAAAGTAGGCTTCTCCAAAGACAAAAGGAGGTGTGAAGGTGAGCTGCGTGGCGTTACTCTGTGCAGCTGCTGCAGGTGGAAATACTGTAGGTCACCAGGATACGCAGAATTCTGTGGCGCAAGAAGACTAGCAGCTGGGCGATGTTTACGGGAATCTTGGCAAACGCAGATACCTCTAACCACATTCAATAGCCCAAGGAATTCAGGCAAGAACTGTGATTACCACCCATCCCATCGATCTTCAAGGCAATGGAAAATCAAGAAAGAATAATTAGGACCATTACGAGGGTAATGGCTGTCTGACGAACAGACCGGCTACTAAGCTCTCTGTGTGACCTGACACGAGACGCATTCGGAAAGTAATCAACCCAATTCATTCAGGTTGCCTGTTGTAGATCTGAACCGCAACTATACAGTTTTTGTTGACTAAAAAAGAAAGAGTTTCTTTTCCTGAGAACGAAGGCCCTGTTCGGCATTCTGTTTTGAAAGAAACTTAAATAAGAAAAAACACGTTTGGTGTAAAGAAGAATGACAAATAACCACCATATTTGGTCAGATGGATATATACAACGAGATAGCTTTAAATAAAAAGCCATTGTGAATGTTTGGCAGGGAGACAAACACAACTGACTCCAAGAGGCCTTCTGTGCATCCATAAACCCAAAGCCATTCAGTGCTCACCGACTGAGTATAAAAAGCACCTCACCCTTGCATTTCAGAAGTACAAGGTGATGGACGTTTGCCAATTTGCCAATTTTGCTCTTAAGATGAAATCACAGTAAGCCTTTTGATATTGTGACACGAGTCCGGCTAGTAAAACACATGCTCACATAATTCAAAAAAGCAGAGATTTGTCTTAAAATATAGGCATGCAAAAAAACAAAAAAACAAAACGGATCAAAATCCCGTGGTGATATGTCATCCTGAAGGATTAAAGCTCGGTTCTGTGATTGAAGTGGAAAGGAGGAACCACCTTAAGCAAAACAATCCCGCCTGTTGATCTCATTGTGGAGATAATCGCCCGGCCATGGACTCATCAGATCAAACTCGTACCAAGTCAGGTCGCGCGGGCGTGGCTTTTGAGCAGAGCCTTCGCTCCACAGAAGGTGATCACGAGCGACCACCTCCTAAACAATGTCTCCGCTCTCCCTGTCGCTAGAAAATCCAACAGGTCCCAGAAAGCCTTTCATGAGTTACATGTTATCAGGGAGCCGTGCTATCTGATATGGGCCAATCAGCAGGATGAGGTTATCACAATATCAGTTTCAATGTCAAACTGCAAACAGCTCCCGGTAGCCTTTGTATTATCCTTTCACTGGGTTCTTGTTTAAACCGTTCGGGGGGGGATAAATATATATTCTTGGTTAACTTCAGCTTTCCTTTCAAAAAAACGAATGTTACTTCTAAATGAAATGACTTGATTTGTTTCTTAAACGCTAATCTGCTTGAATGTTTCTCAGGTCAAGATGTTTGCTTAATTCCTCCTTCTTCTCCTCCGTAGGGCGGTGAGAACTTCACTAAGCTTTAGACTACATAAATGGGGTTACGAACAAAGAACTGAACCATTCATTTACAAAACAAACAAAAAAAAAAATCTAATTTTGCATGAGATCAATGATTGTTGAACAATGGGCTAAATCCCTGATTTGTAGCAACGGGGGATTCAGCTAATTTAGAACAAATAAATAAATAAACAGACAAATGGACTATATGAACGATTTCAGAGACCCATTTTGAAACCAAGCTCTGCTGGCTAGAATAAAATTGCTATGGAGAATCGCGTTAGTGTGTCATGGTCCAAATAAAGATCAGACAAGTGTTCAGACAGTTTCTGCAAATCCTGCCAACAGTAACAGAAAGAAAGTCAGATCCGTCCCTCACCTGTTCAGGATTAGAATCCTGCTGATAACCAGCCAAATATGTGGTAATTAAGGAGTAAGTCAATCAAATGGGTTGCCGGTCATAAAAAACGCCGACATGTTTTCAGGCTCAGGGAGTTCAAGTGGCCAAACTTGTAGCTATCAACATATGTCAGATGTGGCAACTGCAAGTGAGAGGTTTCAGCCGCATGGCAGCTCCCGAGTTCTTCTGTTAATGCAGCGGCAGAAAGAGGGAGCATTCGTATTCATGGCTATCTATAGACTGGAGTGCTGGGCTGTGACATAGCAGCTGCTTCCTTGAGAGCTGTGACACATTAACCTTCAGCCAGCTGTCTTGGCCATCAGTTTAAATATGTGCTCGCACACAGTCACTGCGCGCACACACGCTGGCGTTCGCATCATGTGTGTCATAGAGAATCTGGGGATTGGAGTCAATCTGAAATGTTCTTAAATTCCAGGTCAACGGCGTCCTACAAAACAGCAGGGGAGTGAACTGTTACTGCAGGAAGCCAGATATAATAGTAGCTTCTTTGGTTGAGACAGACTCTGGAGTTAGTTTCTTCAATTGGTTAGTAGGTCTGGACTGGTCCTCCTACCCACTGCTGAAGTCTGGAATGTCCGAAAGGCCACGAATCATCTGGAGATTGGCAGTTAACGACATCGGTAGCGAAAACAATGTAAATAGAGGTGGTCACCATATATGTCCATGGTAAAGGCAGAGAGGCAGAGCTCTCTGGTGTGGTTGTGGTTTCAACTAAAATGACAAAGAGTATGTTCTGGGCGACACAACAGGATGACAAGTCGAAATGCGACAGTGCTCGCTCGTTCAGGGTTGAATGATAAGCTGAAAAGGACCCACAAAGAGCTATAAAGAACATTTCAAAAATTCTCTTGTAGTACTAAGCGGTTTGACAGGTTTGAACAAGGTTATTTTCATTTTTAAGGCAAGTTTGAAAATCAGAAAATGAGCAAAACAAAAAAAAAAATTATATTTGCGCACAAACACAGCAGCATAAGCATTACAGATCATGAATGAAATCATCGGTGGCCACTGGAAAACCCTTGTCGGTCATAAATATACTTCTGCAAACAAACCGGCCCATCGTCAGACCTGCTACAGATGTTGTAACCAGGTTAGGTGACCGCAAATATCCTTTCAGGAAAATCAACCAAAGGATGAGAAAAGCGCCCAAAGTGACTTTGAGCTCACTCATTCATGTATCTATGTCATTCCCAATGAGCCCACAAGCTTTTGGATTTTGTTATTTACGAACGGAATAATTCATTTTTATAATTGGTTTCAGTTAAAATAAAACTTGTCTGCACGACTATAGAAGTAGAAATATTTAGTATGTTGTGGTACGTATTATCAACCCTTCAAAAAGAAATATTCATAGGATTAATTACATGGTGTTTTGTCGTCGTCGCCCCCCCCCAACTGTGTATTTTTCCCATTGAGAGCGGCAGAACATACAAACACCGTCATCTCCAGAAGATCGAAAGCTGGAGGTCATTAGACGACACCTTTCCATTATTGCATGCGGACAAGAGTCTCTCTGGGAATCAGCCTGACGACCCAGTGCTGGTCGAGGCGCAGGACATTCGTCGTCAAACATCGAAGGACAAGCGGGATGATGACGGAGACACTGGGACGTTGACGGAGAAAGAGAGGACGAAGGAGACACTGGGACGTTGAGGGAGATGGAGGACGTTGAAGTAGACACAGTAGGAGACACAGGGGCATTGAAGGAGACACAGTAGGAGACACAGGGGCATTGAAGGAGACACGGGGATGTTAAGAGACACAGACGTTGAAGGAGACACTGGGACAATGAAGGAGAAAGAGAGGACGAAGGAGACACCGGGACGCTGAAGGAGACACTGGGACGTTGAGGGAGATGGAGGACGTCGAAGTAGACATAGTAGGAGACACTGGGACGTTGAAGGAGACACTGGGACGTTGCGGAAGACATAGCTGGAGGAAAAAAAAGGGACATTGAAGGAGCCACTGAGACGTCGCAGGAGACACCGAGATGTTGAAGGAGACACTGGGACATCGAGGGAGAAAACTCGAGAGGAGAGTCGACCTCCAGAACCGCCCAAAAGTTTGCAGTGATGTTTGCGGGACGCGTCGCTCGACTCCCGGCTGTCGGCGAAGGAGACCGCGGAACACTCCCACCCCGCCGGTACCTGGGAAACCGTTGGACCGTCCTCTGCCGGGGACGTCTCCGGTGCTGGCCGAACGTCAGACCCACCAGAAGCGGAAGCCGCGGCTCCGACCCAAGTCCCGGACCTCAGAACCCCCTCTCGGGCCGGACGCCGTCGCTCCCCCGCGGCTGCCGGTTCTCCGCGAGTCGCTGCGACGGTAGTTTGTCTCGGACGGAAGTTGATTCCATCCGTGGGGCTCCGGTGTCCGAGATCTCCGCCTCTGCTGGGTCATCGGAGACTCCAAAAAACAAAAAGCAGGGCACGCCGGTGTCACGCCGGGAGGGGAGATCACGGCGGTGGGAGGAGAGGCGGCCGATTGGCGTGGATTCTCCCCTGCGTGGATTCTCCCGGCGTGTCTCCGGGCGCTCACTCTGAGGGGGGGTGGAAACAGCGACACCTACCGGCCGGAGATGGAAGTGCAGACGACCGCGCATCACAGCGCCTCCCACTTTGGGAAGCTCAGTAGTACAAATACTCCTGGACAAAAAGTACTATTATCAGTATTAATACTAGTATTTCTCAGTGTGTCGATATAAATGCATAAAGTTCAGACAAGGCCTTTTATTTATCAACTCATCATCAATCTGGAAGGCTTCTCTTGTCATTTGAAAGGGACTGGTTTTACTGAAGAGCAACTGCAGGTGAAACGCCTTCAAGGGAGGAAAATCAAGTCCATTTGCCACGAGAAGAAGATTTTGACAAGAATTAACCGTGACCTGGATGACCGAGAACCACCACAGACTAGTTTTACTTTGTAAAAGAGAAAATCTGTATTTAAAAGTTTAAATGTCAGGATTTGGTCAAAATCAAAAAAAGGCACAAACAATATATCTCCTTATCAAATTGAATACATTGTTTGCAGAGGGAGAAGGAGGGGAACTCATTTCTCTGGTATGTGGGTTTTAGTTTCAGGAGTTAAATCTTGGAATAGTCTGAAAAAAAAAAACATCCAAAATACACATTGTAAATAAATATAAGGATGAAGGGCTGCTGTTTAATCAAGGTCTGTAATATAAGTGTCAAAAGACACAAATATTGTTGTGCATCATATTGTACACAAATGAAGCAAATTAAACCCAGTAAAAAAAAAAAAAAAAAGAAATCTTTTTTTTTTTTTTTACTGGGTCTTTTGTGTACAGTATGATAATCAAATGTTATTTAGAAATTCTCCCAAAATGGAAATTGTAATTTTCTGAAATTGGGTCATGTAAGGGGGCAGGTATATATTAGTATATACTCGTACCTACTCCATTCAGAGCAGAATGAAATGTACACGTGAACAAAGTGAAATGTGAATGATTTAAAAACGTACAGAGTAAAAATCTCAATTAAAAAAGGGAAAAACACTTGGATGTCATTCCTTATTTATTTGCATCTATTTCTATCCTATTGCCTATTATTCATTTTTATTTTGATCGTGTTGATACACCCGAAGCTGAGACTTTTATAAGAAAGAAATGCATTCTTTTCTCACGTTCAGTTATACACATCAGTGAAATTTGAGCTCCGTGGATGAACCCAGAGTAGTATTCACGGATTCAGTGCCTTGCTCAAAAACATTAAGCTGGCAGGAGCTCAGAAATTGAACCATGAACAGTTCAGTTCCAATTTGCCCGCTCTACCGATACCACCCCCATGTCATTTTACTTTTTGATTCAAACACGTGTTAGTGTGTGTGTGTGTGTGTGTGTGCGTGCGTGCGTGCGTGCGTGCATGTGTCGTATGAAGAGCACAGTTAAAAGACACATGAACAGAAACATGCAGATTTGTAGCTTTTGCAGAAGTATGACCGATGCAAAGAAGACATTTTGCGAAGTAGAATTCGAGATTAATCACAAAATTCATATATTTGTGGGATTGCTGGTCGTCTAATGTCACTCAATAGCTCTTTAGGCATCAAGGTTTGCGGTTTGATACCATATTGGCGGCTAAATCTTTATAAACCTCACTGGAATAAACAAACTTCTTTCTAGACCTTAGAACTCAGACAAAAATACATGGTCATATTCATCGGCTGCAAAACAGTGTGACTGTCTCATGACCCCCTCCCGCCCCCCCAAAAAATAATAGGGAGGTAGCAAAACCTCCCCCTCGGTTAATTGTCGATTTGCAGGCAACAATTGTTCCGTGAGTCAGTCCTTTCAGGAGCAGATCCAGGATTCAGGTGGGAGAAAAATGAATGAGAACCTCGAGCAAACAGAAGGCTGCACACTTTCAAGTGGACGATAGGGAGCGGCCTTGTTGTTAGGAGTTGTCTGAGGTCCTGTACTTACCAGGTAGAGCGGCTCCCAATCAGTCCATGCCTTGTTTTAATGTCGGTCTTTTTGCCATGGCGATCGGTGAGGGGGATCCCGGCGCCGCGCTCGGCCCTGTCGTCCCAGCGGTTCTCGGGCTGGACCTCCGCCTGGCCTCCTGGTACCGGTTGAGTTCCCTGACAGCGGATGCTGGCACTGGCCTCCCTGGCACTGACCTTGCCTCTTCGAGTTCCCGGCCCTGTCGGGAGACGCCTGCGTCCCCCGGCCTGGTCTCCTGTTCCTGCCCTCACCTGTTTGAGGAACTGTTCACCTGCTGCGGCACCCAAAGTAAACTTGTTTCTGTGCACTCTCTCTCTATTGGTGCAGAGACTTGTGTTGCTCTTGGGTTCTGAACGCACCCCCAACGGACACATTTCATTTTGGCATTTTTGCTCCACAACACATTGCTCTCCCACCAGTCTGGACTCCACTTTCAACAACCAAAACAAAACCCACATGTCCAGAATCAAAAAGCTTCATGTTAATTACACGGATAATGACTGAGTGTTTATCTTAAATGCGATCTCTTCCTTTCGGCTTTTCCCTTCTGGTGTCGCCACAGCAAGTAAACCATCTCAACCCAGTCCCTGTATCCTCTTCTCTCACATCAACTAACTTCATGTCCTCTTTCACTGCATCCATAAGTCTTCTCTCAGGTCTTCCTGTAGGCCTCCTGTCAGTTCCAACAGCCCGTCCTCTGTACGTACCAAAACCATCTCTGAAACTTTAACATGTGCTGTCCCTCGCGACTCATTCCTGATCCTCGTCGCTCCCGAAGGGACCCTCAACATCTTCATCACCGCTACCTCCAGCTCTGCTTCCTGTCTTTTCCCCGGCCACGATCTCTGAACCTTTCACTCTGGCTGATACTATTGTCACAAACCCTGTATCTCCGCCCCCAGGAGCCTCACGGTTCCACTTGGCTTCCTCTCATTCACGCAAGTAATCTGTCTTACTGCGGCGAACCTTCATTCCTCTCCTTTCAAGGGCATACCTTCACCTCTCGATGGTCCTCCTCCCACTCCCGTCTTTCACGACCGATCACGATGTCATGCGCAAACATCATAGAACGTGGAGATTCCTGTCCATCGCCACTGCAGACAAGAAGGGACTCAGAGCTGCTCCCTGATGTAGTCCCACCTCCACCTTGAACTTCTGCCGCACCTACGGCACACCACCACCGTCTCACAGCACGTATGCATGTCCAGCACCCGTATGCACTCTGGACTTCCTTCACACAGTAACGTAGCTCCTCTTCTGGCTTTTTCTAGATCCACAAAGACCTCTACCAATCACACCGAGAATGGTCTGTTTATCAGAATGTTCTCATGTCGAATACAACCACACATCCAACCTGCGCCGTCACTCCCACGCCCTCTGACAAACAGTCAATGTTCCCTTCAGCTCCCACCCACCTCTCACACACGCGTCTGTCAGCTCGCTCTCCTTCCCATCCTGATTTCTCCCTTCAGTTTGGACACGGAGCTGAAGATGTCCTGGGCTGACGCAGGCCTGCTGGCCCTCCTCACCCTGCTTCCTATTTTTTCAAGTGAGTGCCGTACTTACTTTTTGGTTTCTTCTCTTTGACATTTCTTTATACCCTGGGAACGGACGAGTGATCTGTTGTCCTCTGACTCAGTGTCCTCAGAGGCTGCGGCCAGAAGCACAGGCAAAGCCAGAGACCCACAAGGTGACTGGATGCATCTGCAGCGCCTCGTCCATCCGTAAACACCATCTTTCAGTCGATTCGGGTAAAAAGTAGAGGTTATTCCCTTTGTTTTTCAGATCCGCCGAGGGTCTTCATGAAAGAGGCCGATGCCGCCGCCTTCCTCAGATGCCGTGGCAAGCAGGGTAAAAAATCTCAGAAGGAGCTTACAGGTGAGTGTTTCCACCGAGCTTTCGTTTTATCCGTCAGACTGTTCATTCTTCTGGATTACATTTGCGATTCATTATTTATGTACTCATTTTTCATAGTTTCATGGCCACGTCGAGTATGCACCATCTAAAAAAGTAGCATGTATGTGTACTGCAGCAACAAAATACATTTTATATGACAAAGAAAATGGATTGTGAGTAAAATAATAAATAAAAAGATTTTCTGATATTCTACTCAAGTAATCAAGCGTGAAAGCGTTGACTGTTTTTTTTTTTTTTTACAACAAAAGTACACATGGGAGCATTTCAATGTTTGATTTAATGAACACGGAACTGTATCATAAATGGTGCCATCTGTATGCTTGAATAAAGTAGTCAAGTTAACGACAAGAACCTCAAAGTTGCATTTAGACACTTAAGCAGATGCACTTTCTATCATCAGCAGTATTCTGAAAAAAATAACAAATCCAAGTCATTTAGAAAAATGGGTTTTGATTCTCGGCGTCAAAACCACATATCATCACATGATGCATGTTTGGGTTTTTTTTTTTTTGTTTCTGCAAGCTGACATGACAGTGTCTCTTGGTATTTCTGTTGTGTGTGCGTGGAGCCGTGCACCGTGTTCTGGATCTGTGCGGTCACACGGAGGCAGACGATTGTGCAGACGGGAGCTGCGAGATGGCACGGACCTCAAACGATTCACACCACGGTGACACTTTGTGAATAGCGCTCCAACAAATAAAACTTACGTATGAATTTTTACAGCTGAGTAACAGAATAAAACTGTCATGAACAGATAAGCTGGTGGGAAGGGGAGAAAGCATTTCAGGAATTTTAGTTGTGGTGAAGAATGAGTGAACTCTGAGGGGAAAAAACAAAGTAAGGAAATAAAATGGGCTTATATCTAATAGGCATGACCAACTAAAAACAACAAATTCAATGCCAACTCTCAATTCTACGGTAAAAGTGTATAGAGTAACAGTCTCAGAAAGGCATTGGCAGACTGTCAGAGGCAGTCTGAACCAGTCATTCATTATCTGTCGAAGATTTGGTACTATTTTGATAGACTGATGGTAACAGACCCTTTCACAGCCTTCAGACGACATGGAGACAGAACTTCAGTGTGAAGACATGACGGCGGAGTGACGGATATCATGCGGTTGGCAAGAAAATCCAATAGAAAGGAAATAGCGAATGAATGTGTAGATATCCTGTATAACTTAGCGCACAGGATATTTGCGGGATGAACTCCAGAACGGCTTGGTGGAAACTGAGAGGGTCAGATGGAAGCATGTGATTGGGGGAGCAACCTGAAAGCGAAGATGGTCGTCTTGTGTTCAAACCTTTCTGGTTTGAGGAAAGATGATATATTCATATTAGAATATATAAATATATACATACATACATACATATATATATATATATATGTGTGTGTGTGTGTGTGTGTGTGTGTGTGTGTGTGTGTGTGTGTGTATGTGTATATATATATATATATATATATATATATGTATATTTATATATATATACACACACACATATATATACATATATATGTATATATTTATATATATGTATATATATGTATATACACATACATACATATATATATACACACAAACACACATATATATGTATATATATATAAATACAATAGCTTACAATATGTTAATATAAACTCTATTTAATTGCGATAAAGAAAACAATTATTTGTATCAAAGTCGTTGTAGCATTTAGTGAAGAAGCGCTGAGCTCCCAAAAAGGCTTTATACGATTTTTGACATGATTTTGTTTTAATGTGTCAAACTGATACCATAAGAAACACGATCTTGTATCACGTGATAAGACCGTTAAATAAGCAGGCATAAGAAAAACATTACAATTTTTAGCCAGCGTTATATCCTTGCGCCTCCAGCTCAAACATGCATATTGTTTTATCCAGGTGAGACTGGGCCTTGTCGTTCTTGGACACAAGCGTCGCAGCGAGCATTTTATGTTTATCATGTTTGCAGGAACGGCCCAACAGACCCGACGGCAGACTGAATCCAAGAAATTAGATGTATTTTATGGACTAGAAATACAAATGACTAAGAATATCGGAATCACACAAACCAACCAAAACATTACGATTTAACCTTCACATGACCTTGACTGATGCTTGGTTTTGCCTGTAAAACAACTTAACAGTACATTTTGGGACAGTCAATACGACTTTGGCGGCTCACTACAGACAAATGACCCCATACTTAAATTACATCACAGCGGAACACAGGCTGGTCCTGGCGGCAGGCGAACAGAAGAAAGAGTTCCACGAGGAGAAGAGGACCGAGTTCGAGCGTCACGTCGGAGAGGACCACGACGGTGCGTAAATATCAGCGATGACTGCGACGTTTATTTGTCCTCAGCTGATGTCTCATTCTCGCCATGTTCTTCCAGAGCAGCACGGGCGCACAGAGGATGCTGAGCAGCGGAGGGAGCTTCACGACGACGGGATCGATCCACCCCGAGAATACAACCGTCACTCCAACTGAGCTCGGCCGCAGCAGCGGAGGGACAAGAATGCGATGTTGAGAGCAGAAACAGCCAATTTTTTTTTTTTTTTTACTTCTTTAACATTTTATACTTTTAAGATAACATTATACCGGTGGGCCGTGTACCGTCATAAAACGATCATTGGCATTTGACCTCTTCATGAACAGGTCAAATGTCCGAAAATTCAAGATATTGAATTTTGTGAGTGTTCATCATTGACCTCGATGACCAATTAAACTCCATAAATAAAAATGAAAAAATTATTTCTCTTGTCAATCGTTAAAAATCACAAAATCGGAATATCACTGAATATTCTTCTACTCGGTCACCAATTACTTAAGAGGTTGGTTTTTTTTCCTGTAAACACATAATTCATGGACAAATCATTTTTTTTAAACTAAATGATCCAAACAGATTCATTCGGTTCTGTGAAAACCTCTCGATAAGAACGAGGTTTGACCTCAGGTTGAATGGAAAAACAAAAGTGGGGGTTGAATGGTTGTGTCTCTCCATGACCAAATGAGGGCAAATGGTAGATTGTCTTTGTATGACGAGTGTCTGGTTTTGTGTCTCTATACGACAGCTGGGATGAGCCCCCCCCCCCGTGAACCTGAAGGCGTAATGAATGAATGAAAATGCATAGTATTTAACAGTTTATTTACAACAGCTATTAAATAAATGAATCTAAAAGAACATATCACATGTAGCTCATGCTTTTTTGGGATTTCACTCCGACCTCTTTGCTATACTTTGATGTTTCTGAAATCACAGGAAGACAAAAAATACACACCTGGTATTTCAGTAAACCACGTTATTTTGATTGTATTTCCAGTCGATCGATAATGGTGAATTGATTATTTAATGTGGCAAAGCCTTTAGCCCTCAATCTGAGCGTGTCCATCTATCATTCCGGTGGAGGGATTTTCAAAAAATAACACGCACATTTCTGCCAAAGTTGGCTGTTATGAAAGTGGTGATGAAATAAGGTGAGTGAAAAGGATGAAAAAAACACTGACGGTCAGCGAGAGTGGAATAAACCTCTGAACTACAAGTTGGTGATTGACATGAACGCAGACAAAAACATGAACGTCGCTTGAATCGGAACAAATGATTTGGTTCGATGATATTCAAACCGCCAGTTTTGATATGAAGATGTTTCACCAGGAGATTCCACGTCCACGGTGATCGATTAGCTTGGAGTCAGAGCACTTCCCTGAGAACGACGCTGCGCCATCGCACTCTCGCCGTAAAGAGGAGATCCTTGCGGTCTCGTCAAAAGCAAATAAACAAATAGCGGGAGATTACGAAGTAGCGACAACGCGGTCAATTATTTCTCTTGTCAATCAATGCAAGAACGTCATTCATGACGCAGCATTTCTGCCGGTGACATTCTGTACATTATAAAAAAAGAATAAACACGTCCCCGCCAGAGAGCAGAGCCTCGACCGCCATCGCGGTCCGGCTCTTACATCACATCTACACAAGATAAAGCGAACAGGAAACACGTGGCCGACCTACTGCTTTGGAGTAATCACCCCCGTGAGCCGCCGCCGCCGCCGCGAATTACAAGAGCTAGTTTATATTTCACTCCACTCAACATCCCTCTTTCATGACACTCGGGGTCAAACTCAGAGTTCCCTTTTAGCGTGAACGTTCCCGGGGCAGCTACCTCACAGACGACCGGGATCCGGGCTGAGAGCGGCCCCTCCTCTGCTCTGCTTCCATGTCCGAAAGGCAGCGGGAGGTTGAGCCCCTGCAGGGTCATGCTGATCCGAGAGTAAAAGGTAAAGATGCTCCGCTAAATTCCCCCTCAGGTCGCGAAGGACAGCTGGGGGGCAGCGAGATGAGCGAGCTGGGCAGGGGCTTTGAAACGTGAGGCCGGGGAGGGGGGGAGGGATTCCGGGTTTTAAAGCTCAGTCGTCTCCCAGCTCACCTCCCGCGGAACCTGGCGTCATTTGGTCCCCATGTGGATGACCGTGACAGTGGAGGGCCGAGGCCTCAGCGTCTCCGCAACCACCGAGGGTTCCTCCAGGACAGAGGGGGACACGGCGGAGTCCTCATTTTGGGCGTGAAGAGCAGACGGCAGAAGAGGACCTGGAGGGGGGGGCAGAATCATTTTGCGTTGGATGTGAACATAAAAAATGGAACTTTGAAAGACCAGTTCTCGCGGAAATTGGGCCGAGCTGTCTCCATGACAACAAACTATCATCTTAGGGCGTTTACAAAATCCCTGCGCACTGAGTTTTCCCCACATAGTGCAACAGCGCTGCACAAACCGCCGAATCGCAAGACCAAGTAACATTCAGATGTTTTCGAATCGAAGAGGATCTGAAATGTTCAATCCAATAAAAGTAATACAACTTTTTTTTTCCTGCTTTTGATTAAAGTGGATCTTTTTTTGTTAAATGTCAGAAAATGGCCGTTGGCCTCAACAGCTTATTTTGCCAAAAAACAGCATCATTTCAAGATGCAATGAGATCAGTGTATAAAACTAATAATCAATGCTTCTCCTATTGTTTCTTTTTAAAAAAAAATTTTTACAACCGAGCACACTGATTAAATAACCAGTATCCTGAAATTAATGAGAGGCAGAGCTTGGGTCATCCAAAGCGTCACTCACAGTCCTTCAGGGAGAGCGCTGTGCAGTCTACAGACTGGCTTTTGGCAGGAATCCGGTTTGGGGGGCCGGACAAGGAGTTGTGAATGCTGCTGCCAAAGCTGGAGCCCAGTTGCAGGCGCCTCATGTGGCGAATCACGGCCGTGGCGTTGAAGGCTTGCTACGGTTGCAGAGGAGAAGGAAAAAATTAGACAGCTGAAAAAACCACTAGCACCTCTTTCCTGTTGATTTTCTTTCCGTAACAGCCAATTATAAAACTGAAAATTCAGAGCGACTTGTCAGCTTACCCTCCATTTGCTTTTGGCGAAGTTCTTCCTCATCTGCCTGCTGACCGATTCGTGGATGTTCTTACGCAGAGCAGTATCCCCAGCAATCCTATGAACAAAGCAGATCACCGTTACAACCTCGCGGAATCACATTTGTACGTTTATCACCTTAAGAATCCTACCCGAGTGGATTTTCCCTCGGCTGCACACATTTGTGTTTATCTGATAGGAACATTTGTCACCGATGAGTTGAGTTGACGGTAGCCTTCGGTCACATACAGCACAATCACATCATCCTTTTTTCGCTAGCTGAACCACGGCTATCAGTGAAAAAAAAATGGCATGCTTGTATCTGAGAGACCAGCAAGGCTCATCACAAGATAACAGACGGTGTTGTCCTACTCGAGACTGGTCTGGCTCTCGAGACCCTTTTTGGAGGGTCTCGGCCTCATCTCCGAATCAAATGCAAATGCTGACCCGATGCTGTCTCGGCCTCTGACATGGCAGAATCTGGATTTTAAATCGAGACCCTTTGAACCTAATCAGGGCCGAAAAGGCCGAAAATGAGGTCTTGGCCTGCTTCGTTCCTGGTCTTGTCTCGGCCTGGGTTAGCGTGGTCCGGACTAAGACACAATCAGACATGCTCAAATTGACCTCAGCAGCCAGGTAGCTCTGGCTCAGGCCGGGGAAAAAAAGAAATCCTTCATGCTCATTAAAACTTCTATTCTCCTCGAGGAGCAAGTCGCCAGTCACTTATTGTCAGTCGTTATTTGAGCAGATTTCACTCTTAGGGCGGACCACACTGAGCAGAGGTGAGGGGGCTGCTTGAAGCCATGGCAACAGATGGCGGTGAAATGATATGCTCCTCTTGACAAAATAGAAAGCCTGACAATCTGCATCATGCTACGTTCTCATCACAACCCGGTTCCCCCGTAATCACCGAGCCGGGGAACAGGGCTACGCCGGTTTCTCACCAGGGGTGCTGAAGCGCCTGGTTACATGTGAACCTTTTCTCTGGGTCCTTCTCCATCAGGCAGCTGATGAAATCTTTGGCTGTGGAAACGGAAGTGAGAAAGATCAAGAACGGATCAGGCTGATCATGAGATTTATATGGCATGGAAACTAGACTGAGAGCCAACGTCAGCATTTTTGTGCAGCAATATGGTGTCACGCCTAGAAAGAGTAACACAGATGGAGTGTCTGCTCTAAGAATGCTGGTACAGATGCACAGAGAAGGTCAGAGGAAGTTGCATTCTGCCTTTTGAAGATCTTGAAAAAGCATACGACAGGGTGCCATGGTGGTACTATAGAGGTACTATGGTGCTATTGTATGAGGAAGCCTGGAGAGGCAGAGAATTATGTTAGACTGGTGCAGGACATGTATGCCAGCAGTGAGACAGTGGTGGTGTGCCTTGGAGTGACAGAGAAGTTCAAGGTGGAGGTGGGACTTCATCAGGGATCATCTCTGAGCCCCTTCTTGTTTGCAGTGGTGATGGACAGGCTGACAGATGAGGTTAGACAGGAATCTCCATGGACCATGAGGTTTGCAGATGACACTGTGATCTGCAATGAGAGCAGGGAGCAGGTGGAGGTGTGCTCTGGAAAGAAGAAGAATGAAGGTTAGCCGCAGCAAGACTGAATTTATGTATGGGAATGAGAGGGACCCAAGTGGAGGAAATGTGTACAGGACAGCGGTGAGACCAGCAATGCCGTATAGTTTAGAGACAGTGGCATTGAAGAAAAGACAGGAAGAAGAGCTGTAGGTGGCAGAGATGAAGATGTTGAGGTTCCCTCTGGGAGTGACGAGGACGGATTGAATCAGGAATGAGTCCATCAGAGGGACAACACATGTTAGATGAATCTGAGATAAAGTCAGAGAAGCCAGACTGAGATGGTTTGGACATATACAGAAGAGGGATAATGAATATGTGTGTAGAAGGATGCTGAGGTTGGAACTGCCAGGCAGGTGGCCTAGAGGAACACAAAAGAGAGGATTTGTCGATGGAGAGCGAAGACATGAAGTTACTTGGTGTGAGAGAAGAGGACCAAGAGAGTAGAGTTAGATGGAAGAGGTAGATTCGCTGTGGCGCCCCTGAAGAGAGCAGCTGAAATACAATGAAGATTCTGGATTTATGTGTTGGGGAGGTTTGTGATTTTCTTTGGCAGCATCCTGAAGAAGAACCCACTTTTGGCACGTTTCATCATTCCTCAAAACCTTGAGAATAAGTTACGAGTGGTTGGCGTTGATTAAAGATGCTGCTCCAAATGAAAGAAGATCTCTGTTACTATTGTGTTGCACTTCTATTAAACAAGTGAAAAAATGGCTTCCACTATGTGGTCATGTTGACCCATCTTGTTGATGTGCGTGGTTCCCCTTTTTTCTCCTCAAAACCAGCTGTGTTGCTTTTCATCGTACAACTCAAGTTGGCCACTTCCTTCTGGCCACAAGGGAGAATCCATGTCGTGGAAAAAAAAAAAAAAAAAAACTCAGACCAGCAAACGGTCGTCCGTCCGAATCTTATTGATTGCGAAAATGAAGGCAGTTACAAGATGCAAAACCAGATAACTGCATTCTGGTCGAGAGGAATGGAGGCTTCCTTCTACCTCCAATCTTCATCAAGATTCGACGAAGCTTCATCGCAGAGCAATGAGTGTCAGATTGGAAAATGGATAAATATGTATCCTTCGCTTCACGCAAGATGATATCACAGCAGCGATGAAATGAAACAGCTGGCTCTCCTTTCAAATAGATGAAAAAGATATGACGGCAATCAGAAGGTGCTGGAAAGAGATGCCACTCTGAAAGGTTGGCGGGACGCGTGAGGACCCGCATGACCTTTCACATTATGCTGGCATCGACGATAAGTCTGCTTTCATTTATCTGTATTGAGTTGACACTTATGTGAAAATGTGAAAGTAAAACTTCGAAAAAGAGTAAACAGGGTCAGAGTGTTTTGTTTTGTTTTTTTCCAGTGACAACTGTAAGCACACACACACACACACACACACACACACACACACACACACGGAGTCAAAGCTCACCGGAGTCTGATATGTCATCCCAGTACGGCGCATCGAACTCGTAGTCGGCCTTGAGAATCTGCTCGAAGAGCTTGGAGTCATTCTCATCGTAGAAAGGAGGGTAACCGCAGAGCCTGAGAAGATACATGACGATGAAAACAGTCCATGTGACCACCATCATCCAACTGCTGTTAAAAACTTCCACACCATATAAAAGGATTTGGTGTAGCTTAATCTAATCCCCCGGTGCTTTGAATGGTTTATATAGCATGCAAAAAAGGCCTAGTTCAAACAGATTATACGGTACTTTAATATGAACAGGTGGAAAAAAAAGAGGAGAGAAAAGGGATAAACTCTCCATTTTGATATCATCCTGGAAAATATCATGTGAATATCTTTAATCTGCGCTGCATATTTCAATGCGTCCTCATCACAAGCAGCCGTGTAAAAACGTACGAGTTCTCCCTTTGGATTATCAGACCTAAACCAAAGCGTCACAACGATCCGTTTTTTGTTTTTTTTTTAATTTGGGGAGGAATTTAGTCAGAGATAACTTCAAATAAACGTATCAGTGTAGCCTTCACACTCACTATATTCTATGGACGATACCGTTATTTATCTTTGTCATTTTTTTCCTCCGTTTTTTTTCAGATTCACATCCTAATATGGCATCAGTGGAAACTCCACGTTTTCACAAAGACTTTTCCAGTCTTCAGTGCTACGAATATAAATAGATTAACCCTTTTATTGTGCACGTCCGCTTATCAGGTACAGCTTTTCAACAATTGAATTCAATAGGTTTTATGCCAGTGCATTGACTGTATTTTGATTTAAAACGACGTTTGGAAATGTTCTTGCACAACATTATTCTGCAGTCCTTTCTTCTGGAGCTGCGCTATCCAACGTCCCCCATACGTCAGCAGAAGACACGAAGCTTCTTCACTATAAAGATGTGAATCGGAAAACAGATCGACTCAACTGTTTGAAATATAACAATGTCAGTGCAATTTGGACTCAACCGCGGCATTTTCTAGCCCTGGACAAGACAACCCTAGTACTTCGCGAATGGTTCTGATATCTCTTTGACCAGTGTTCCGTACCAGACACCATCGGATGTCTATTCCTTTACAGAATCACGACATAATAAAGACACGGCTGACAAAATGCAGACAATGTGACGATGTTAGCGTCGCATAAAAACACCAAGAACACTGTGACAACTCGATGTCACTGCAGTGTGAACGCTTTGGATTTAAAGGTGTGATGGTTTGAGTAAATGTCAAAACACATTGGTATGGCATTCATCCTCTGTGGAAAAAAAAAAAAAAAAAAAAATCCAGGAGGCTGTGCAAGATGTCTTTCACCTGAAAGGTTTTCTACGTGTTCAGTTCCATTTGTTACGAGAACTCTTTGCAGGTTCTTTTATGTAACAGGGTTGCCACTAATCTTGCATGACACTTATATCGGTCAGGACACTCTTGGTTAAGAGGTTTTAGGCTAATTGAGGCTCTGTGGTGATTCCCGACCTGAACAAGTCTCGAACGCTATGAAAGCGACCGACGCAAGACACAAGACACAAAACTAAAAACGCTGATGAATTGCTATTTTTACATCCAACTTCAGTACTCACAGAATGTAAGCGATGACTCCAATGGACCAGCAGTCCACAGCTTTGCTGTATGGCTTTTGAGCTAAAACCTCGGGCGCTGTAATCAAGAAATTATCAGAGAAAATTATATTCATATAGTCACACGTTGCCTGTTTCGGGTAACTCAGCATGAAAACTGGAGAGGAATGTGAGCGTTTGGTGTCTCGCATGGGACAGATGGCAAAGATTAACCTGTAGCTATTTGCAGATTAGATTAAGCCATGCTGGAGGCCAACTAGAGCACAAAATTATCTCTGAGTTGATGTTCAATCTGAGAGCCTGCTTACCGACATATCCTGGAGTCCCACATGCAGTGGCCATCACGTCTCCTGTCCCTTCCATTTTCGACAGGCCAAAGTCACTGATCATGATCTTTGACTCATCGTGTGGACTGTAGTACAGCAGGTTCTCGGGCTGAGAGGAGGAGAAAAGCGTCAAAAGCTTTCCTCGTGCGTTCTTCAGCAACTGCTGATAAATTCAGACACCTGCGGGCGCTGAGATTTCAGGAAAGGGATGAAAAAAATCTCATGGAAATGTGGCTCGAAGTTGAGGGAGCTTTTCATGTCAAACGCTTCAAACAATGGAAATTCCTCGACCTTTACCCTCTTTGGATGATCTTCACTGAATGCTCACAAAATATGACTTGACTTAATTGTAATTCTTCAGACGAACAGTTAGTTCACCATCGGGTTAATAGCAAGTCCTAGTGTGAGTCGCAGTTGAATAGGAAGTCATCAGGTGAAGAGTAAGTCTACAGACAGATAGCAGATGAACAGTAAGACTTCAGGCGAGCAGCAAAACAAACAGCAGGTCCTCAGATGAGCAGCAGACAAATAGCAAATCTTCAGGTGAATAGAAGATGAAAAGCGTGTCATCAGGTAAATAGTAAGTCCTCAGGCGGATAGCAGACGCCTGTGCAGTCGTCAGGCGAATAGTTATTCCTCAGGTGAAAAGTAAGTATTCAGAGGGATGGCAGACGAATATTATGTTGTAAGGTGAATTGCAGAAGAATTGTAACTCATCAAGTGAACAGCAAGAAGCCTTCGGGTGAATAATGAGCCATCACGTGAACAGCAGTCGAATAGCAAGTCCTCGGATGAATGGTGACCGTTCAGACTAATGGTAAGTCTTCGGATGAATAGTAAATCTTGGGGTGAATCGTAAGTCCTCAAGTAAATAGCGAGTCATCAATATATTATGTTTATTAACTCTTCAGGCAAGAATGCAGTAGAAATGGTTTCAGATCGTGAGGTGTGATGGTACCTTGAGGTCCCTGTGGACGATGCCCATGGAGTGAAGGTAATTAACTGCGTCTAAAACTTGTCGAATCAGCCGACTGGCATCCATCTCTGTGTAGAAGCCCTTTTCTACAATGCGGTCAAACAGTTCACCTCCAGACACCCTGTAAAGATGGATTACAATGAGAAGACACAGTTATCTGCGGTCAGACCAAAACGTCCAAAAACGCTGATGCTTGGTATTGCTTCAGCATACCAAGACATTTTGGACAATTCCACGATCCCAACTTTGTGGGAACAGTTTGGAGCCCCTTCCTTTTCCATCATGACTGAGCGCCAGTGCCCAAAGCAAGGTCCATAAAGACATGGATGACAGAGTCTGGTGTGGAGGAACTCGCAGAGTCCTGACCTCAACCCCATAGAACACCTTAGGGATGAATTAGAGCGGAGACTGAGAGCCAGGCCTTCTCCTCCAACATCAGTGTGTGACCTCAGGAATGCGCTTCAGGAAGACTGGTCCAAAATTCCCATCGACACACTCCTGAAGCTTGAGGACAGCCTTCCCAGAAGAGTTGAAGCTGTTCTAGCTGCAAAGGGTGGACTGACGTCAGATTGAACTCCATGGAATGGGATATCATTTCAGTTCATATGCGAGTCAAGGCAGGCGAGCGAATACTTCTGGCCATATAGTGTACCTTTCAATTATATCCCATTCTCAGTGTTATTCTGGGGGGCAGATAGTGAATAGTAACCCTAGGTTGTTAGCGCTGCCACCTCACAACCAAGAGGTTTGACTCCAACTTTACCTTTTCTGAGTGACGTTTGCATGCTCTGCAGTTTCATTAGATGCAGTGGGTTCACTGAAGACTCCAAAGTGAGTTTATGTGTGAATCACAATTCGACTTGTAGGCCTCGAAATGTGGCCCTATGATCGACCGATCCAGGCGGAACTCTCCTATCGCCCAATTTCTGCTGAGATAGACTTCAGCCCCCAGACAGAATACTTACCACAACAACAGTCAAACATGACCATGAAGCCAAACTCGTACAGCCAATACAAGGTGGCTGACACCTGACTGATCTGTGGTCGTGGCATGACGACGCCTCCTGGACAGGAAAGCCAGTGACCTACAGCGGTGAGTCACCAAGTGTCTGATTTATGACGACTAGCATTTCAGCACAAGACGGGGCATATTCTGTGCTAGCATTATGCACATCTCAGCCTTTTCTGTCAGGATCAGGTGTGACTGCGAGGCCATCTCATCTGGGATTAATCTCATGGTAAGAGATCTCTGCAAGTCTGGTGTCTCCTGCATCCTCCAGGCTGCATCTGCTATAAACCCCCACTGGGGCAGAGTGACATGGTTTTGTGGGACCTTATCCATCCATGGAGATCCACACTTTCAATTTCCTCCGGGATCAATAAAGTATTTCCGATTCTAAATTCTGAAAGATCCTTGTCAGTCCCTGGTGTTCAACGGCTTCTCTTTTGCCGGAATCTTTGACTACTGAGATGAGGTCGGACTGCACTTTAACTGGAGCATACATTA
This sequence comes from Fistularia tabacaria, assembly GCA_901007705.1. Taxonomy (NCBI): domain Eukaryota; kingdom Metazoa; phylum Chordata; class Actinopteri; order Syngnathiformes; family Fistulariidae; genus Fistularia; species Fistularia tabacaria. The sequence continues at coordinate 61,782 of CAAKHD010001074.1, read as the reverse complement.
TGTAACCAGACGAGGAAGTGACAAATCAATTCTGCAGTGTTGCCGACTTCTTCAACATGGGGGATGAAGGACAGACATATTGGTTAATGAATGTCCGACGGAGCAAAGCTGCACTGCATCGTCCTATTCTGTGCATGATCCCACCCCTGCGGCCCATAATGCACGCAGCACCCTTCAGTGTTCGCAGCGGCGTTTTGCTGTTTTATCAATCATGGCAGTCACTGCAGTACCTCGCAAATTTGATTTTTTAAACATTTTCTAAAACCTGCCTCCTGGATCAAATTGTACGCCTGAAACCAACATGAATACATTCTATGTATACGCTGCAGTTTCGCTGGTTGTAAAACAATAGCATTAATCTCAGTATTACACTCATTGTGTGCTATGCTATTGCTTCTGTCATGGCAAGAACCCAGTCAGGTGCTTGCAAAGTTCAGTTGGCATCAGGAATCAGTGAAAGCCCATTTTCTCATGTGGTGTTTGAGTACAAGGGTTATATTTGGGTTTTAAAAACCACAAACTATGTGGTGAAAATAAGCACTTCTGGATACCTAGATATGAAATACAGTCACTTTTGGAGGATGGATTGAAACAATTGTATTCTTTTGTGGCAATGTGAACCAATGATGTGACACTATGCACACTTATTGAACCATTAAATACGCGCATTTTCAAATTCCGTGCTACATGACAGACTTTGACAAGAAAACAATGACACACAAACAAAATGACGGCGTTGATGTACTCACAGCTGCATGATGAGGTACAGGTGGTTCGGGCTCTCGTAGATGTCCTCCAACGCCACAATATTCTCATGTTTTATTCTGGGGAGAGAGAACAGACAGTGGGCTTTTTGTAGCACAGGACTAAGAGAAACCGTGCCCTTTGTGGTAAAAATGAAAACACTGACAAAATGAATCCCCTTTTGTTTCCTATAACAGTGACTTGACTGTACTAACATGACAAGAATTATGACTCCCAAAAAAGGCTGCACAAAGGATCGGGGAGATACTAAGAGGATTCCATTCACGTCGTGAAGGGGCAACCCCTGTCAGCAGGAACACCTGAGAAATGCATTCGGAGGGAAAGGAGACGCAGGACGCCTGTGTCCAAGCAACCAAACAGAGGATGATTTCAGAGCGTGTTCACGAGGGAAATGTCCCTGCAGATTAGTAATCATCTCCTGCTCCCTCGTGAAAGGAGGAAGCAGGACCCTTCTCCGAGCCCTCGCTGGTTCGACCACTACAAATCAGCTCCAATCAATTCCAGGGCGTTCGGAAAAAGGCCGGACCTCACGGTGGTTGTGATATCCCAAATTTGAGAACTCATACCGAAATGACTCACTGCACGACAGCCGGGTTGAAATAGATGATTGAAAAACATTTTTACAGGGCAGTGAACATTCACTTTAAGGGACGTTGTCGTGGTAGTGAAAGCATTAGGATTAGGACAGGGTTGAGAAAACAAAGACAAAAAGAAGTGCGGGGATAATGGATGGCAACTGTAACCAGGCAACTACACCCAACAGCTGGCACGCTTGCATCGAGAGTGACCGATAACTGAGCTTTCTGGGGAATTACCATCAGGCTAGAGAGGAGCAAAGCGATCCTGTCATGCTTGCGGGTGATTGCGTAAGACACAAAATGGTGAAAAGGAGCGATAATTGAAATCGTGTTAGGACATAAATACCGGGAAGATGAAGCAAGTCGGTCCCCTTTCGGAAAAACACGAATTCCCGCCTTGCGTCGCCCGGCTCGTACTTACTTTCTTAGCACGGCGATTTCATTTTCAATGCTCGTCTCCTTTCCCTTCAGTGCCTTCTTCGGGATACACTTGATGGCCACCATCTTTCCCGTGGCCTTCTCCCGAGCCATCACCACCTCCGAGAACGCGCCCCTGCAAGACAAACAGCACAACGGACACCTTTTAGCCTGCTGCTTGTGCACTCGGCTATCATTTACACAGAATTTTGTATATCAACACGCGTACCAGTGTAGATTCTCTGCAACCATTCAATACATTTCTGAAAAAAAATGACGAGATCCTACACGTCCATGTAGTCCCGGGTATCTTTTCACTTGGTAAAAATAGTTTTGTGAGAGAAAAATATAAAAGGCCTCCTTCCAGAGTCATAAAGTCTGTTCAGTTTGGCACTGGAAGGCCGTTGCAGTCGGCAATGAAAGCCCGTACAATCCGCAAAATCTAATTTGAAGACGTGTGCTTGTAAGCAGGAATTATGGAAGCAAAGATGCTTTCAGGCCACATCTTATAGAATATTCTGCAGGAAATAGAATAATGTCAAAAGTGGAAGCACAAGAAATGAGACTTGGACTCGCTGATGTCAGCTCATACAGAACAAACTTGGCAGAAGATGCTGAGCTGAGGTGGGCGAGAGGCTTTGCTAGGTCTTCTAAAAAGTCAATTCATAAACTCCGAGAGATGAGTTTACTGGAGTGGGAGTGACTGGGAGTGACTGGGAGTGACTGGGAGTTACTGGGATGGGAGCGGTGATCTGATATTTCTGTTTTCCAAGCAGGACACACCTGGTGTTTATGTTTAAATGCATTTGCATATATATGACCGGTATATTTTAAGAAAGATTTGGAAAATGCACAAAACACACTTTATAGTCGTATTGTGATTTAAAAAATACCTACTTATATTGCAAATAATGTTTGCATTTTTAAGAATTTCTTCCGATTTCCAATCATTCTTAGGAAAAAAAACGGGCATTTCATTTCAGTCACAACTATGGCTGCTCCTTTTCCAGCACACTGCGTCAGATCCTCTGTTTTCATCGAGTGATGTTGGTAGCCGAAGAAAAATCTACCGCGAGGTCATTCTGCGTACTTGAAACGACAAAAGAGACGAACGCCGAATGCTTCGTGATGGCCTGGAAGTGTAAAGATTCGAAACTAGGCGGTACTCACCGCACTGCGTCTAACAGCGCCCATCCGATCCGCACTAATCCTTTGCTCAGTCAACCTGCAGGGCGTTGGTCACTCAAAACCACCGCATACAAACACCAGCTGCGTACAAATACACTACCTGGTCACGATGCGTGGCCCTGGGCATGATGAGTAGGAACACACCATGAGCAAACAGCACGGCCCCCCCCCGATGACTTTGACCTTCCTTCGTGACACGACATTGGACGGCGTGTAAACTCAACAGCTCGAGCGGCCGAGGGAGCCGATGCAGTTCTTTACCACGGCACTATCTTTCAGAGCAGCTGTTGCCGTGGGGACAAAGACCTTCATTCCTATTCAGTGCATGCAACCTGTTTCCACAGCTGTGTGGTCGCCGGCGGGAGTACGACATTCCACCACCAACAGCTCTCCGACTTTGTGGTGCAGGTCTTGCAGACTTTGAAGAGCACGGTTTGCGCACGAGGACTAACGCACGAGTGTAAAAACCACAGGAAGTCTGTCAGCGATGTCGCACACTCATCACGCCGCCATCTTCTAATCTGTCATATGAGTGCGATGACACATTTAGGGAGGACACACTTTCAACCTGAAGTGCCGCTGTCTGATTATTACGATTTATTTTCACAGAACACTGGCTTCACCCAACTCAAAATGGCTGCAAAAGCATCTTCATGCAGGAAAGAGTAGGACTGTTCAGTGAACGGCGATCAATGCACTGATCTTGTGTGTAACATCTTGAAATCTGTGACAGACGGGTTACCATCCTATTTAGGTCTTAAAACCAAGTCAGATTTGACCAAAAAGGGATTTTTTTTTTTTCAACTTCTCTGCAGGCTACATTTGCCGACTTCGACTCATCGTTCTATCCAGCTTGAAGTGAAAGACCCATGAGGGAGGCAAATGTCGATGTTGTAAAGTCAATAGAGTTGGCCACTAAAAAGCAAAATTAGAGCGATGACTTTGAATCGGGACTCTCGGTTAGCGTCTTCGAACCGCATGCAGAACTGAAAGAGCTTCTGGGATGAGAGGAGAAACGAGCCGAGTCCGGCTGCCTCGATAACATTTGACGACGGTCGACCCAAACACTTCCCAGACCCGTCGCGATTGAAGTGACTGCTCTGCTCCCGAGACAAATCCCGATAAGAATCAGCTATTCATGCTAAACGACTAGCACCGCCCTTCTTCGCACCGTCCAAAACATCTCACGCTTCGCTTGTTCCTTCAGTGGAACATCGTTAAGCCATGCAGAAGTGTGCGGAGGTGCACGGGACGGGAGGGTTCGAAGGTCAAGCTCGCCGAAGTGCACTTCCAAGGCTCCAGTGTCACACCCCGCTCGGCACAAATTAGCCCATGTGCACCAAAACATATGTGGTCGGAGAAGATCTGCAGAAAACCGAATCCAACCCTGGGGGTGTAAAACAGCTTACGCATTTCGAATGCCGGCAGTTCCCAAGTCAGAGTTTTGATGAACGTAATGACGGCCTAAACCGGGTCCGAAGTGCAATCTGCACTGTTACGATGTCGTAAAAGAAAACGCAGTCACCCAGGTCAAGGTGCCGGCTGACGAATTTTGCTTCAGTTATTGCTAATGTTCATTCATTCATTCATTAGCAGCTTATCCGCAGGGTGGCGGGGATGCTGGAGCCTGTCCCAACTGTCATTGGCCAAATATTCCAATTTTTCTAATTCACCGCTTTGGGACTGGAGGGAGAAACCGGAGGAAACCCATGCAGGAACATGCAAACTCCACGCAGAAAGGGAATCCTTGCTAGGATGGCGCAAAATGAAAGGCCAAGACTGGATTTAAACGGGTGACAGGATAGGGATAGGATGAGAACGACTCTTTCGTGGCTACGATGAACTTATCAGACACTGCACAACTTTGGTAAAAACCCAATCTCAGAAAACGGTATTCAACGTTTAACGTGACGGAACACTCAGGAGGGATTTAACGGAGAATTGTGACCAGTTTTAAAAGAACAGTGTTATCAGTCTGAGTGAAGTCGAGCCCAACACACATACTCTGATTAATGAAGACAGATTAGATGAATGTGTGAAGTGAAAGTGTGTGTTCTGCACCGCAGCGTTAGAACTGCTTCCACCACGACTCTGTTTTCTGTCATGGAGTCGGTTATGTGTCCGGGACTTCTTCTGAAGGCCGACGCTACTTGCTATATTCTTGATCTATGACAAGGGAGTACTTGTGCAAACATAAATATTGCCCGTTAGTTTCCCTTGACAGCTCCCACAGTGGATTATCCACTTTGGCGACGGTTTTCAAAACATTTCTCTTGAGAAATAACAGAAATGAGATTTAGGAGAATTCGCAGCGGATGTTGACAAATAACGGATTTTTAAGCTCATATCTGGGAGTAAAACAACAGGAAGTTGTTAACCAGCTGATATTAGAGGGAACAATAAAATGAAGTCAGACCGTCACAACGATGTCTGTCGCTTCCTTTGTCATTGAGACGGACAACTTTCCGCACATAAACACCTGACAAACGTTTCCTCTGAGAGAAATCCAACTTTTCGTCAAGATGTAATGTTGGAAGTGTTTCTTCAGTTTTTTTTTTTTTTTTTGGACTGCATGAATATCAACTTGAGCCGTCATCATCCTTCGAAATACGACATTTAACCAAATGTTAACGTCCAAGTTGGAGGCTGGAATCTGCCAACAAACTGATAAAGGTCAACACGAGGTGTTGATCCTGGTCCATCACAATACTCACTGGAAAACATGAAACCTCCACCTGTTTTCATGACGTCATTATGATTTTAAGCCTATAAATTTTGAGCTGAGGGTTTGTAAAGGTTTGTTAAAATTGGTATCAAATTTGAAGCTGAGAAATGAATAAACGTTTTTTTTTTAAAAGTCAGTGCTCAGGCCGTTATGTACGTTTAAATGATTCGAACACATTGTACGGAGAGCTCTTCTTCATTTTTACGAAGCGTATAAAAGACTATCTGCAAAGTTTTCAACAGGAGATTGATTTACTTTCAGGCAAACATTCAAACACAGCGTCCCGTTTAGCGATTTTCCCTTTCATCCGGTTACTTAACTTGCTTCAACCGAGTATGAGCAGCTTATTGGTCTGAAATTAGTCTCAAGGCAAGTGGTCAGTCGGGGGGGGGCTGGCTACCGTTCCGGAGATCTCATTGGTTTACAGAAGCTTATGTGGCCAAAGTAGCGCTGACATCCCTCCAGAAATCCTGCAAACACGTTCCTCTTCATGACAACCGATCATAAAGGAAAGACGGAAAACGGCCTCCGATCACTTTGGGAACTCCGGAAAAGTTTCACCAAAACTCCATTGAATAATCAACCATTCGTAATGTTTGATAATTAATCATCAAACAAGAGAAGATACTTTCTCACTTCTTGGTTTGCACGCATTCTCATCTCCTCCTCCACCGCTTGTGTATTCATTGATGTGCTTGTCGACGTCCTCAGTGTACAATACAGGCCCTTCTTTGGGAAGGCGAACAGTCAGTCTTGCTCGCTGTGACCTGAAGTACGACGTTGGTTTTGTCTGTCTTCTAATTCCGGAAGAACCGATGTCCTGCAGCTTCTCAAGAGCCTGGAACATCTGTTTTCTTTTCCAAAAACAATGGTCTTCTTTTTTGTCGCTCGGAAAGACTTTCATCAGAATTGAAACGATAAACTTGGTGGGTTTCCGTGGCGTGCGGTTGGGATGGACAAACGTTTCAGGCCATTACACGAAATAGACCGTGTATTACTGCGAATGAGCAGCCTGGCATCCAAAGAAGGTTTCTCCTTATTTATGACAGTGGAAAATCACGGAAAGTGTAAATCTTGTTGAAGATAATTAATTTTGATAACGATGCATGATCCAACTAACCTTAATGCACTGGATCTGACTGCCTCATGAACACATAAATGCAAATATCAAATACCACAGAATGTGGCAGCACAGAGTGACTTCCTGTGAAGGCTTTTTAAGAACTGCTACAACACGAAGCCCAACCGGGTTTGCATCGCGTTCCAACAAGCTTTGCGAATTGCCAGTTTGGCTCAAACGAGAAACAAGACGAGAGCGCATGAGCACTCAGGCACGAAAATAGAAGTGACCCTCGGAGCGCAGGTGTCGGGGGCTTTATGCACCTGGAAGGGTCACCTGAGGCAAACCTGTCTTAGATGAGGGTTCAGACGAGGTTTGATTCACTGGACCCCTATGACGAGAACACAAATGCCTCCTTTTTCCTTGCCCGGATGCTGGCCACCAGGGCTCCACGCTGGGCGTCTGGTCGGCTGGGCCTGCTCCCCACTGGGGCACAGGCTGGATGGAGGGACTCGCAATGTCAGCTCTCCGTCAGAGAAGGGACCTGAGGCCGTGAACAGAGACGGAAAGAGCTTCAACCCCCGCCTCCAGCAGAACTTTGACCGAATCCCGGGGGAGGCCGGGGGACAGTAAGTGCAGGTAGGCGACGGTCCGCGCCTCCATCGCTGAGGAGACAGGGAACTGTGGCCGGAAGGTGGTCGGTGCCGGTCGAGACGGTGACCACTGACTCGTTGGAGGACAGCGGTAAAGAGGGATGCCGAAAAGCTGAAAAAGGAGTCCGATCAGGCTTTTCCGGCCTTTTCTGGGGGTCTGGAGGCAGCTGACAGTTAGCGGAAGGTCCAGCCGAATGCGGCTTCGGTGGTCGCCGAGGTTAAAAGTCAGGCTTGGGAGAGGTTCGGCGAGGCCTTGGAGAACAACTCTCAAATGGCTTTGAGCGCCCGACGACTCGGGAGAGGGAAGAAGCGCACTGTCAACATCGGAGGAAGCGGAGTCTGCCTCTGGACTGGCCAACCTTTGAGAAGGGGAGTCTTGAGGATGTGTTGCAACTCCTGGGGGATCACACTCCTCAGCCTCCATGGAGAAGTCTATCCAGGGGTCCCGGAGAGGAGGGTCCGTCGCATCGTCGAACCTCAGACTCAGAAGGAGCAGTTTGTCTTGGTCGCGGCTCACATATATACTCAGAAACCGTGGGCAAATCATAAGTGCCAACATCTGACCAATACGTAGACCGGCGAAAGGGTCAAGAGTGCTTTGGGAATCTCCAGCCGGGAGAAAAAATTGCGTGATGCTGCTCTGGGGGGGAACACGGATCCCAGCAGATGACATAAACTTCACCAAAGTCGGCTCTACTGTTTCCAGAAGACATTTCTCCTGCTTCTTGATGGCGGTTTGGAGCAAAAACAAACAAACAAACAAACAAACAAACAGAAGGCATACATATTTCGCCTCCTTCCTCGGCTCATGCTTTCCCTGAATCCCTTGGATTATAAACATCAACAAATGAAATTCCCCTCGGTCAAGCATGAATGGGCGTGACGGTACAACAAGGCAGGAAATTACGAAGGAATTCCAAGTGAAGCAGCTCTGTACCGCGTTTAGCATCCGATTCAACTTGTCTTCGAACCAACCCGGAACGTGACGGTTCGCTCAAGCCGAGGGGCTTTTCTTCAGGGGGGACGCTGCACATTTGGGGGTCTTAAAAGCATACCGACTTATTCCGAGAAGAACGGGCAAAAAGTCAAGCGTGGCTGAGCCAAAGTTACCTCTGGGATTTCGCTCGGTGGGATGAAAACAGCGAAAGGGGCTCTTCGATGAAATATAAAAAGGCACGACACGGATTCGCCATCGTCTGATGGGGGTCCCTCAGACCCGGAGTATCAACGGATGGCCGTTCAATTTTGGCCACCGAGATGAACGCTTTCAGCAAAGATCCCGGTGGTTGCAGAGCAGAATGAATGCGCGCAGCAGAAGTCTTGGTGTTACATCACGTCTGATGTTGGGGAACATTCCAAAAAAAAAAAAAAAAAACAGCCATGCGAGGAGCATCGGGGGCCCGATCACATCATCTCATGGAGACCGGGTTCCAACTCCACACTCAGGTTGGTCTCTCAGAAAAGGAGAGGCTCTGTCGGACATTCAACAGCTGTCAGCAGCTGCAGAGGAGCAGCACAACTGCATCGTGTCGTCCTTCGCCCCGCATTCCCTGCAAGAGAAGATGTTCTACTCACGTCCCGAGGACCTCCTTGAAGTCAAATATCTTCTTCATGTCATCGACGTGCTTTTTCAGGGATGCGTCGCTGGACTCGCCGTTTTCTCTCGCCATTGCGAACCAACGTGTGTGTGTGTGTGTGAGAGAGAGAGAGTGTGTGTGTGTGTGTGTGTGTGTGTGTGTGGCAGATCGAAGAGGGTCTCCCGTCACGCGTGGGAAAAGCGAGGAGAGAAAAGTGGACTACTGCGTGTCTCCGAGGAGGCG
>CAAKHD010001074.1:30930-43237 GCA_901007705.1 Fistularia tabacaria | reverse complement strand
GCCCGCAGCCCCCCCCCTGCGGCGTCGCCGTTTACGGGAAGCCAAGCGCAGTTCCCCATCTTTCCTGTTAAAAGGGCGACAGCATGGAAAGTTTGAAAAAAAAAAAAAAAAAAAAAAAGCCGGTCGCCTCGGCAGGCGATATTTTTTGACGAGGTTTAATGGAAAAGCTCCAAGGCTCTGCTTTAAAAGCTGAACTATCTTGTGAAATCAGTTCCTCATCCCAGATGGCGGTGCGAGTCTCGCTTTATGCATCCATGATCAGTACTTATTTAAAAAGAGAGGCATCGTTTGGAGCGAGGGTGGCATGCTGGCAAGAAGGACCCTGGTTCGATTCCGACAGGGGACCTTTCTGCGTGGACTCTCCTCGAGGTCAGTCGGAAAAACGGGTAGACCGCTGAGCTGGACGCCACCTGGCCTCCACCCACATCAGCCCTGGCTCCTCTGAGGTAAAGAATCTTCTACTATACGCGTTTCACTAACCGACATCACTGCAGTAGAACGACGATCTCCCTCTTTCCGACGGAGTGGTGTAGCCCACTTGGTTGTTGACGATGAGGTGGATGCTTCCCCCGACTTTGTAGTGGGGAAGATTTGAGATGGTGAGCGTTTCAGTGACGATCCCTTGCCCGGGGAAAGAGCCGTCTCCGTGGACCTGCGGAGGGAAGCACACGGAGAGCATTTTTGAGAGTGGTGTAGAGAATGATTCAAATTCAAACAATCTGCGGGCGCAGGCGCGACGACGCGAAAGCTCGGGAAGGTCTCGGATCATTTGCTTCGAGCGGGAGGTGAGAGCGAGTCAGAGCGAGAAAGAGGTGACAGATCGACTCACTGTCTCCTTCTCGTTTCATTTCACCACAAGTTCTGTTTCAGTTCTTCCATGTGATCGGCGTTAAAGGTTACTTCTGAAAACAGCCGAAGACACTTGCAGGTTAGTGATGTTGCAATTCACAAACCGGCCCAACGGGTCCACCTCAGACGCCACGGCCGCCACCCTCGACGACTCCCTCTCCCATCTTGGAAACAAAGACTCCTGCATCAGGACGCTCTTTGTGGACTACAGCTCCGCCTTTAACACGGTCACCCCCCCACAAACTCACCCACAAAATGTCCACCCTTGGCCTGCACCCCACCCTCTGTGACTGCCTCCTGACCGGCAGCCCCCGCTCTGTCAGGATAGGTAATAGGACCTCAGCCAGCGTAACCAGGAACACGGGCGCTCCTCGGGGATGTGACCATCCTCTAGACCCCGTTCACCCACGACTGTGTCGCCTCCCACGAGGACATCGTCATCCTGGAGTTCGCAGACGACACCGCAGCGAGACGACGCATCGCTGGCGGAGACGAAACGGCCTGCAGGACGGAGGTGGCCAGCTTGGTGTCGCGCTGTGAGGACAACAACCTCACCCTGAACATGGACTGGTCCCACTCCTACCCTCCGGCCGAAGGTACAGGAGTGCGAAATGTAGAACGACACGACCGAAGAACTCGTTCTACCAGACTGTCATCAGACTCCTAAACACACACACACTTATTCTTCTTTCCTGCGCTTTAGATGAAGTCAGTGCTGTGCTCATCTGCCTTGTAACTGATGCTATTCACGTAACTACTGCCCGTTTAAACTGACCCATCCTGCACTTTGTGAGTTGCACACCAAGCTGCACTCAGATGTCTTATTGCACTGCCATCATTGTTCATATTTATAATAACGTTTACTATCATTCTCTCTTAACAATACATATCCAAATGCACTGCGGACAGCAAGGTAGGAATTTCACTGTACAGGGAAACATGTTTCTACGCTGTGCATGTGACAATCGACGCTTTGAATCTTGAATCGTAAATTTTGGTTGGACATTTTGAGTTAGAATTGAACACCACAGGGTTTTCTGATCGCGACTGCGTCGCCTCCCACAAGGACGACGTCATCCTGGCCAGAGGTGGCCATTCTGGTGCCGCGGTGTGAGGTCAACAACCTCACCCTCAACGCGGACAAGACGAGATGTGGAAGTTGAGAGGGTGAGCGGTTTCAAATACCTGGGCGCTCTTTTCCTCGGCCTCCAAAAGGACTGTGGAACGTGTGTGGACACGCATGTTTCCTCAGTCTCGTACGCCAGCTAGTCAACGGGAAACCATTAACCGAACCATCTTGTTTATGTAGCACCCGTGTCTTTGTGCATATTTTAGAAATGTCTTTATCTCCCTTGTTTCGCGGCTGTCGGTCGTCTATCGGGCCTCGAGAAACTAATTTCTCTCTCAGAGTGGAATGACACTAAAGAAACTCCTTGAAAAGGAATGTCATCAAATTGATTTATACACATTTCAGTCACAGCTTTTGAATATTCATGGAATCCTTAGACGTCAGGGGCAAAATTAAGCTCAATCCCTGAGATTATCCTCGAAACCCTTGAAAAAAAAAAAGTTGTCAGTCAAACGGGACGGCATACATGCATGTGATGAAACCAGCGGACGGTAAAGACGGATTCCGTCCTGTTCCACCCTGACCGGCAAAACGGCCGAACACCGCCAGTGCGGTCACTCTACCTGCAGACAAACGACTTGGTCCCCTGGCAGGGCACTCTCGTCAGAGGAGTAGTCTCCTTCTCGCTTGAGCTGCTGCCTCGCCCGGGTTTTGCCCTGGGCCACCGGGTTGACAGCCTCCAGGTGAGATGGGTTGGGCACCATGGTTACGCGGAGGGGGTCCCCAGCTCCAAAATCCAGCTTCACCGAGGAGGTGAGGTGGGAAAGAACATCGCCGGTGGCGGGCGATGCGTCCGGGAACTCACTGAGGCCGACCATCTTACGGAACATCAGCTGCAGAGAAGCAATGGAAAGCCCGTTACACGTTACGTTTTTTTTTTTACCTCAAACAATCACAACAAAATCAAATAGCGATACTCGCCGTCATTTTCGGATACATTGTACATTGTCTTTGTTTATTTGTATCTGTATCATTTATTTGCATATTTTATTATCACTATTTGCACACTTCTCTGTCTCCACTGTCTACCCTGTGATGCTGCTGTGACAATTGAATTTCCCCGTCGTGGAATCTGTCAAGTCAATCCTATCTTATCGAACGCATTTAGTGACGATTTTCCGCACTTGTGCTAAAATAGAGCGACATTTCAGGCCCGTTTGCCCTAAGCTCACACCTGTTGAAGACCATGGAGAGGATGATTCTCAGTCATCATTGACCCCCGCCGGTTCGCACACCAACCGGGCGTTGGCGTGGAAGACGCGGCCATTTACCTGACTCACGGGTCACTCTCCCACCTGGAGAACATAGATAGCGCTGTGAGAGTCGTGTCTTTTTGACTTCTCCAGCACCAATCGGCCATCACCGCTCAGGAAGCATGGACCACCGACTACCTCGCCAATAGACCGTAGTACGTAAGGCTACACGACTATCTGTCTGATGTGGTGGGGGCCCCGCAGGGTACAGCGCTCTCCATATTCCTCTTCACATCAGACAACAGATACAACACGCACAGCTGCCGGCCCAAGAAATTCTCCAATGACACGGCCCCCCTTGGACGTGTATCTCAGGGGAGCGATCATCTGGTGTGACCTGAACCACCTGCAGATCAATGCCAGTAAGACAAAGGAGATGGTGACTGACCCCTGGAGGGCAGCGCCCAAAGTCCCACCGGTGAACATCCCGGGCCTGGACATCCAGATTGTGAATGAGTACGGGTGCCTGGGTGTTCACCACGACTGGAACAACAATACAGATGTGCTGTACAAGAACGGCCAAAGTTGTCCCCACCTCCTGACCAAACTGAGGTGCTTTGGTGCCTGCAGGACACTGCTCAGGACTTTCTGTGACACCGTGGTGACATCTGCCCGGGGGTTGTGGAAGCTCCGAGAGGGACAGGAAAAAAAAACCCTCTCACCCTATGCATGACACCGTGGGGGCTTTAAGCAGCTCCTTCGTCCAGCCTCCTGCAGCCACGCTACCGCAGGTCCCTCATCCCATCTGCTATCAGACGGTTTACTTCCGCAAACTCGAGAGCATTTCCTTGAACTGTTGCTCAGCGCAGGCGCTGCTCTCGGGCATCACAAAAATATCAGTATTTGCACTACCATTCTTACCCCTATCACAATCCTTCACCACCCCCATCCGTGCAATACTTATATTTCGATACATGTTTTCTCCGGGAAATATCTCCCATTTGTCATTCCACAATCATTTCCCATGCAAGGAACCTGTTTTAAAAAACTGCACTAGACTGTTTATATTGTACACAGTCAATTCTGTTGTGTTTTTTCGCACCCTTTTCCTGAACATTCTTCCATGCTGCTGTGACAAGTGGATTTCCCCGGCATGGGATCAATAAAGTCCATCCTTATCCTTAACACTTGACAAAGTCCTCAAAGGGAGAAATTTGTAAAAAGCACACAAGACTGTCTCTTGGATACGTTATGCCTGACGGATAATGTTGTATTTTCTGGGTGTGCGAGTCTCATGAATGCAAACGAGCGACACCCTGGGTTTACTCGTATTAACATGACAGCCAGGCTGACAAAATCCCAAATACAAACAGCACAAAATGAAAAGCAAATCCCCTTTGCCTTCGAGGGAGTCTTCCTCGTGCGCAGCGCATCTCACCTCCGGAGGGAACTTCAGCAGGCCTGTGAGAAGGTTGAGTCGGCCTCTGTGTGGCATTCCGATTATAATGTCGGTAATACCGCTGTGGGCTGAATGGTGGAAAAGCTCATGGAAAAACGCCATCATGGTTTCCGCTCCTTCTCCTCCGTAGCGTTTCACCGTCGCAAATTTGGTGGCCAGGAAGTGGTCGAACTCCTGTGGATCGTGAGAAGCAAAATTAACAGGCACAATATTCAGGGGTGCTGCGAGACACGTCGAAGGCATCATCACCCACTTGGGACTCCAACATAATCTTTGCCAGCATCCGCTTCTCCTCGGTGGAGAGGGACTGTCGCTTGAGCCCTTCGAAGTGGTCGGCGAACCACTCCCTCTCCTCCATGCTGTCCAGCTGACTGGTCTCCACCGACAGATGGCCACAGTAAACTTCGTCCAGGTAGCTTCGGACTTCTTCCACCGAAGCCCTGTCCTTGCCGAAATGCCGCAGTACTGCGGAATTGTACGGAAGCAGCGGCGATAAGAGCTATGCATGAGTGTAAAAGCTGAAAATCGATAAACAGGTTAAACTGCACATGGGAAACATCTGGATCGCCATCAATGCTGTTGTCTTCATCTCAATGCAACTATTTCAACAACACACACACACAAAAAAAAAATAAACTGTCATTTCTCTGCACAGCTCCAATCAGAGAAGCCGCAGGAAACATTTTTTGGTTTTCTTTTATTTACTCTTCAGAAATCTGCCAGGATCCATCCTCCATCCTGTGCCTGGCATCATCGTATATATATGGACACTGTTTTATAGACGATGAGTGTACAATTTATTACACAGATCTGCAGTTTATCTATTGATGTGTGGATCTTCGGATGCTTATGCTATCTCATGTGCACTCGAGCACTATAAAGTTTTTCTTGCTTTGAAAAAATGTGTCAAATTACTGAACTGAACCAGCAGACTTAGCAAAGATCCGGAGTCTGCAAACCAGAGTAATCTGAGTGTGCGGGAGCGGAATCCGATGCAGGAGCAGTATATGGAGGAGGATGCAAAGGCGTCCAGACCTGCGGGACATCTGACAACATCCACAATCTCCGCTTACCCGAGGTATCGAGCTGTCCTCCGATGGTACCGACGAGCGTGCTGATCTCCGGGACGGCGTCGGCTGCGGACGTCTGAGGTAGCAAAGGGTTGATCTGTGCAGCCTTGTGACCGTGGGCTCTGTACGCCTCGACGAGACGAGCCAGGCCGTGATCTGAGCAGAGCAACAGAGCGGTCAGGACGACCGGGAGCACAGCCCGCGTGTACGGGTCGCACCGGAAACAGAACCGAATTCCGGCTGAACTTGTTCGACCAGTCGTGAAGATCCTCCTCTGCTTATTACAGCGACATTATCAATAAATACATATGCTGTCATTTTCCGTGCGAAGTTGGAGAAGCGCCTCTCACTAACCTTGACCAGGACCCCCGGAGCTGTTCTGTAACTTGTGCTCCCTGTCAGTGGGTTTGGGCCGGTACCCGTAAACTCCCGTCCGTGTGTGGTACCAGCGGCCCGCGGCCTGGCGACAGACACCTAGCGACCGCCTGAACGCGGGGTTTTTCAAGTGAAGTACCAGCGACATGATTCAAAAGTGTAAAATCTCAAGTTCGTCTTGGACCGGTGGCTCATTAGCAGCTATAGGACGGCGGCCATATTCCCAAGTGAGGAGATGGGAGGAGACGCTTCGGCCAATCACCGGACAGGGTGCCCCCCCTAAAAATGCCCGGAAGAAACAACTATAAAGGGTTCCGCTCCCTAAAATGCCCGGAAGAAACAAATATAAAGGGTTCCGCTCCCTAAAATCCACGGAGGAAACAACCACTCACCAGACGAGGTCCCGCCCCCTGAGCTGCCCGAGCATATTTACGTCACCTACCACTTAAAACTGCAATCCAGCGACTCTTGCCAAAAACCTCGCCGCCAGAGCTGCTTCAAACATGGCCTATCAGCGGAATAAGAAAAATCCTACTTCTCTTTTGTTCATTTTGTATTCATATCCCTTATTTGCACACTTTTCTACCCCGTAATGCCGCTGTAGCAATTGAATTTCTAATCTCCTCTCTGTAAAAACAAGTGATCAGATCAGAAAAGTGCAGGTACAGAATGTGGCCATCAGGGAATCCTAAGACACTGTGTGAATACTTTGCTATCTGGCTCTTCAGACCCTATCAAATGATAAGAAGCTAAAACGCTTTGCAATTTAGCATTTATGACCCTGGCAGGGTCAGCCAAGGCAAACAGGTCTTAGGTGAAGAACCACAAAGTACAGTTCAGAAAACCCCATGGACCCTGTTTTCTCTCACCCAGACGCAGGTCGGAGGTGAGTGCTTGGAAGTCCGGTCCGAAAAGACAGTGTGGACCCGCCACACCCACAGGAGGAGCCGAGGGGTCGGGTGCATTGTGAGCCCGGTGGTGGCCGAAGGTGGAGGACCATAGTGGTCCGACCCACAACTGCAGAAGCTGGATCGAGGGACAAGGAATGTCGCCTCTCTGGTGGGGAAGGAACCTGAGCTCATGTGCGAGGCTGAGACTGTCTAGCTAGACAGTCAGACTGGCCCAGATGCCCTGGATGGTCTCTGGAACTAGTCTTCCTGAGAGGGTCTGGGGACTATTCCAGCTCGCAGTTGCCCCCACTGAGGTGCCAGTCAGGTGTGTGAATACATCTTGCCACCCAGCTCGGCACCTCACTACGTTTGGGTTCAACAGGTTGGACAAGACAAGACTCACGTGCAAGTGAGGAGATACCTGTCCACCACCAACACTGTGTATGGCAGAGACGGGGAGCTGCCGATCTCCACTCGAGATGTTGTCGGTCGGCAGAGGGAATACTCCAAAGATCTCCTCAATCCCTTCGACATGTCTTCTCTTGAGGAGGCCGCCTGGGGGTGTGCTCCCCTATTTCTGGGGCCAAATTCGCCAAGGTGGGTAAAAAGCTCCTCAAGGCTAGATGAGATCCCCCCCCGAACCTCTAGATGTTGTGAGTTCTTCTTGGCTGACACGTCGGGGGCAGTGCTAAACCAGTTTGGTGATCCCCCTCTTTAAGAAGGTGGGGTGTTCGCCCAGCGTGTTTTAAGGACTCGGAGTAGGCATTCAACGGTGCCCCTCTTGGGACTACTGTTCCAAGGAAGGAGTTGGACCAAATGGAAGTCTCGGCATTTCCTAAGGCCAGATGCAGTGGCAGAAAAAGCGATGGATGGATGCATGGATGGATTGGTCATGGCTGTTGGAGAACCACATCGGATGGCCAGCCCACAGTATTCAGAACGACCTCCCCTTCATTTGCTGTCAAGGAACCGGAAACAGGGTCCACTAGTCCTGTCATTTCAACAAATGTATTCAAAACATTTCCCAACAACCCGCATATTATGACATTTGGAGTAACTGATCACTACAAAACCCACCCATGGATTACTCATTTTTGGTAATGGGATATTCAAATGGGTCTCAAACCACTGTATTTAGAGACATATATAAATATATATGTATATACTGCCTCTGTGTTGAATGTGAAGGTTAAAAGGTAAATATCTACATTCTTTTTAAAGTTAGATTTCCAAGAAACTTTGGTTCCGTTTCTACAAAAGCGTACTTTTCCCACGCTTCCAGATCGATCTCGTTTTGCACGTTGTCAAAAGCCCTTGTTCTTTAGGCACAACGAGGACTCGCATTTAGATGAACCTCCTCCTCTGGTGTTTTGTCTTCAAAGAAACTTCTTCAATCACCCATTTGTTGTCTTCTGCTGACCTCGAAGACCCCGCTGATCCTGGCGAGATCTTCGGTCAGCTAAAATATTCAATGCTTTCACAGGTTTTTCAATTTGTCATCGCTTTGTTTTCAGTTTGTAAAAGGTTCCCGCCCGTTGCACTTGCACAGGGAACGAGCTGCATCTGGAGGAGAGGCTGGTTTGTCGAGAAGTATCCCTAAAGCCCATGAAAAAAAGGGCCTCCATAAAAATTGTCCGTTAGAATTCTTCACCTTAAAAGATTAAAATTTGCTCATCAAAAGTGCTGCTCACACCAGATACCATGTTGTTGTACTGGGTATCATTGCAAACATCATGGCTGCACGCACATGCACACATTTTTAATTACTTTCTATTTGTTACAAGCACTCGGCGCACTTAGCTCCACAGGTACCTTCACCATAACATTTTATGACACTATTGCTATCTTATTTTTGATGGCCTGTATATTGCATTTTGCGTTAATCAGCCCTTTGACTGCAGGCTCGAAGCAGACGTTCACTATTCTCCGACCTCGGCCTCTCTGGTGAACCTTGTGTGTCTGCAGACTTGCAGCTGTGTGAGACTATGTCGTTGCAATAAATTTTCCAGCCCTGAGTGCAGGAGACTGCTTGACAATCCAGGAACAGTTGAAATTAAAAAAAAAAAAAAGAAAAAAGAAAAAAAAAAAAAGAAGCACAATGAAGAGAAACACGCTAGCAACACATGACACACTGGGGGGAAGAAGGGGTGGTTTTGTAATGCGGTTACAACACTGGACAAGCACAACACACAAAGACACAGTTCCGTATTCGGGGAAATGGTTTAATTTGGAGACTGAGGCAAAGAAACACACCACACATGAACAAACATTGACCAAAAAAGAACACGGCCTTGTCTACACACTCGGCTATGAGAAGAACAGAAAACTCTACACAGGTAAAAAGCAAGGCTCAAACTAAACAAATAGTTAACTCCTCAACTAAGACAATTATCCACACAAGTTGTCCACATCTCGATGACCGTTAAACCATGTGGATAGCACAAATATCAACAGGAAACTTACCACGATTTAGAGGATCCCAACCACCCCACACGGAAACTGATTAACAAAAAAAGTGAGAAATAAGCCAAGAAAACGTCACAAAAAAAAAAAATTAAAAAAAAAAAAAAAATCAAAAACAAGAACAGGCAATTCTTCGAGGAGAGGAAAAAAAAAACAACAACTTGAAATTGCTTTACGCTGCCAAGAGGCCAGGTCGAGGCCACATTGAGAGGCCAGACAATTTTTTCCCATTTAGATTATTTTCTTTAATTTCCAATATAAAAAGCTTCACTGGTACAAAATACATATGAACAACCAGCTGTAGAAATTGGAAAGCCTGTGTCTTTTTTTTTTCTTTTTCAAATCCCACCCTGTTTTCAAAAGTCAAAAGACTGAACAGAAGAAAAAAAAACAAAAACAAACCACTGCATGTATAAAGATCACATCAGGTCGCACCGACTTTGGCTTTCGAGACAAGACAAAATGTCTATTAAATAATTGGTGGAACAGAAAAAGTCCTACCGATTACCAGACAAGAAAATATATATTTTTTTTGCCTTTTCATTTGGTCGAGACAATATCTAGGGATGCAAATTGACTCCACTCTCAAAAGAAATAGCACTTCAGAAAGATGAACAAGGAGGAAGAAGAAGGAAAAGAAAGGACTGACGAGTCAAACTGGGTTTGTGATGGAAGCCCCTGAAGTGAGTCAAGTTCCTGTCGGGACCTTTGCAGACCGTGCATTGTGCTTTTATTAGATTCACAGTTACACATTACCAAATACAGTCAAAAAAACAAAAGGTATCATTTTAAGATGCTATTGATTCACCATCCAAGACAGAGCTCTTAACAATTGGGAAGAAAAAAAACAAAAAACTAACACGTTAGGCCAATTAAAGCGCTTTGTGGTTTTAAGTGTCAAAAGTACACTAAGTTTGTTGCTCATCTACATTTTAAACTAACTGTTCAAACTGAATACAGGACAACACGACAGACACTTACCAATAACTTCACCTAAAACGGGGGGGAGGGCTTTTGGGACACCGGTGGACAAGGACAGGAGGGGGGAAGTGCAGCAATCTCTAACCAAGGCCTGTTCAGGACGTGTAGGCAGTTTCTAGACATTTATATGGCACTTTAATTATTGTATTGCATTTGGATAGAAAAAACACATTGTAAAAAGCACATGCCCATATTAAAAAGTGAAATTAGCAGAACCTTGAAAATCTTGGGATACACACTCACACGCACGCACACCATTTTGCAAAAGCGATTACCTCCAACAGCTGTGCTTTGTTTTCCTTTACAAAACTACAACACTTTTCAAGCATGGTTTCAAATTTGGAAACACTTTTTTTTGGGTTATTTCTAAATTGAGACATGAAAAATAAATTAATCAAAACCAAAACGGTCAATGGCAAAAAAAAGGAGAAAAAAAAAAAAGTGTATTTTGTCAAAATCCGTTCCGCACGTGAAAAAAAACCCTGAGCTGAAAACTCATTAGCGCAATCAGGTGAGCGGTTCGAGCCACTCGTCTTCGGCCAGGGTACGACCTGATTCTGAGGAAAAACGTGTAAACTTTGTGCTGCTGAAAATATGGAATGTGTTTGTAAACCAACATTATTGTGGCGGATTTAGTTTAAATGTGGGGGGTGGGGGTGGGGGGTGGGAGAGAAAAACAAAAACGCAGACGCGTCGGAAAAACGCGCAGAAACCCACAGACCGTGTTTGTGTCCGAGTGACCTTTTCTTCAGGGGCTTCCACATTTATGTGTCACAATGTGTGTGTGTGTGTGTGTGTGTGTGTGTGTGTGTGTGTGTGTGTGTGTGTGTGCAGAAAACAATATTACAAGAAAGTTGTATAAATTGAAAACACCAATTCACATATAGGTACTTAGGCAATAATAAAACAGAAACATTGTCTGGCATCTGAATGATTAAACGAACAAACAACGCAAATAGTTACCTTTCACATGGAGGCATCCAGATCAAACCCAAATGACACATCCGTTGTCTTAAATTAATGACTAAATTCACAGAAAGTCAACAATACGTACCATGGAAGTGAAACGCTAACCTCTGTTTAAGCAGGAAAAAAAATAATTGCCCTCACACTCAGTATATGTGACCCTTTAGGAAAAAAGTCTGCTCCCAGAAATTCAAATTACAATTAAAGTAGAGGAATTTCTGACAGAAAGCGTGTTAATAATTTATTACAAATGACCATCAAACTGATTTTTACTCCTCTTTAAAAATGCAATACACCGAAGAACCCCGTCCCACCCCTACACAGATGACATTACAACATAATCTACAAAAAACCCATCTTTTTTGGGTTCTGTTAGTTAAACCTCTATAGATTCAATGGTATAAAATATAGGTAATCTAAGTGTGCATTTAAACCACAGATTGTCTATTTGTGAATCAGTTCTAGAAAAGTCGACTCATGTTGGTAAGCATTACTCTAAACAGAGCAAATGTACCTTTTATTGTGCCATCAATAGTTTAAAAAGAAGAAAAAAAAGAAGGTAAATACGCTGGATAATTTGTAAACAAAAACAGAATCGTTTTTAAATAGCTTGGATGAAAATCTTGACACTGCCCACAAAATGTAGAGATCCTTGTAGAGCGCTGAGAGGGGTTTTACTGGTCAGACTTTCAAAAGTGGTCTACAAGCATGTTTCCTATTTTTTTTTTTAATTTTTTTTTTTTAATGAAGCCAACGTATTGCTAATGGCACCAAACAGCACGGCTCTGTGCCGTTCCCTGTATTCAACTTTCAAGTGAAATTAACAGAGAGTTGTAAAAGGAAAGTATATAAAAAAAAAAAAAAAAAAAAAAAAAAGCAAAATTTAAAACAATAACTCCCACAGGTTTTAAAAAGGTTGGAAAAAAAGACGA
>CAAKHD010001074.1:11336-21638 GCA_901007705.1 Fistularia tabacaria | reverse complement strand
GGGGGGGAAACAAGGGGGGCGGCGGGGGGGGGGGGGGGGGGGGTCTCTCATCCTTCCGTCCCAGCAGACCGCCAGTGGCGTTCCAGCCTGTCAGTTGCACAGGGCGAGGAAGTGGAGCACTGCAGCGTCTCTGACCTACATAGCGTGTATTATGCTGTTACTGGAGCTCCCGGGCCGCGGGGAGGGCTCTTGAACCCTAATGTGCATCGAGCTGCGCTCCTTTCTCTCAATACCAGCTGATCTCCTTTCCCTGCTGCTTAGCCCTGCCTCTGATTTCCTGCCACTAAATAGGACTATCCGGAGTTGTCAGATGATTTTCTTAATGATCTGTAGAAGATGTGACCTGGAAAAAAAAGAGAAGCAAATCTAGAGACTTCTCAACAGATCCGTGGCAAAATAAACAACCAAAGCATTGGATTACAGCTATTTCGACAAACCCACAGCACAAAGGCGATGACTCCAGAGGGGGTGGGGGCTGATCTGATATGCAAATGAATACAAGCCAGATAGCATTAGACAGGCTAGCTTTGTTTAAAAATGCGGCCACGTTTCCAAACGGGTGCGACTGCCGGGAAAAGAGGACGGCGGCGAGGAGGATGTGCAGGGGGGTGGGGGGGTGGGGGCACCATTGGAAATTCACATCACAGACTGGCTGACCTGGAGCCTGCTGTGATCAGGCCTGATTATCTTTTTCGACTTTATTAACATGTCAATAGGCTATCACGACTGGACACTCAACACTCAACATGGGACCACTGTCCTAACAGCGGAGCTTGGAACTCCACCTAAAGATGGGTTGGACGCTCATCTCACAGCCCAAAGGCCCTGGTTCCTTTCCCGAGCTCCTTTTAGCCCCACTGAGGATGAATAAAGTATTCCCATGACAAAAAACAAACAAACAAACAAACAAAAAAAATCGTGTGTACACTCATACACACACAAGGTTCTCAAGGCAGATTTCTTTTGGCAACCCCTCCATTGGAGAATTAAATACGCTTACAAAAGAAATGCTATAATATTGTGTTTACCATTGTCTTTTATTGACCAGATAACATGTCGACCTATTTACATGCTTAACTAATGACAAATAAACATGAGGAAATCCGAAATAAAATATACAAAATGAATATCATGAAAATATAGTAATATATTACACATAATAAAAATATACAGGTAGCCTCAACAGAAAACAAAAGTCCTGTTAATATGTGAAGAACAATAATAATAATAGAAAATAATAAATGAAACAATTGCCTACAGAGAGTGAGAAAGAACCAATCAGCTGGAGGAAGGGGGGGGGGGGTTGCACTTATTCGGTATCATAATTTTTTATATATATAAATATTTGTGTATAAAATATAATTATGATATAATCTTACAGAAGCTTATTTTTTCCCAACTTTGTGGTCCCCCGGGCGGCCACAGCACCCTTTAGATTTGCCTATATCACCTAATGGTGCAGCCAGCTCTGGTTACGCCACTATGACCCTAATTTAACAAGCCTGAGCAAACAGCAGCATAGCAAGAAAGCTGAATACAAAATCATCCCGGTCTTTGATCGTTACTGCTGCCCAACTAATGCTGGAGAGAACAAACAACAAGGAGAGGCAAACCCCCAAAAATGTCAAGGGAAACAAGATGGCAGTTCCATTGTTGTATTCGTGTCCCAAAGCAAATAGGATGAATTCGACTTGTTGGGGGCCTGACTGAGCAGTGAGCCTGCAATGCTCCTCTTCAGGAGGTCAAAGGCAAAGTAACTGGTTTTGTCCCCAAATGCAAAGTGTGTTCACATAACTACAGAAAGTCCTCTGTGCGCGTATCAAACGCTAAGTTATTGTCATCAACATACGCAGTTTGCCAAAGGTCGCAGGCAGAATTCAAGAGGTTATAACTGTTACCTTTTGTGTTTCCACAAAAACTGATGGCAAACAGGATTATTGATTGTCATTGATTATTGTTGGAGTTCAAGATGGGGAGATGATACTGGAGCTCGTGTCGATCTTCCCAAAGCAAATTGCTTTGGAGTGGAGAGTCAAAGTTTGTATCGTTCCACCCAAAAAAAAATGTAAAAAATATAAAATCACCCAACTGATGATTTTCATGGGATGCTATGGTGCGCCTGAATCACTTTGATTGCTTTCCCTGTTTGACTTTGAATTTCAGGTCCCTTAACATCTACTCAAAATTACTTGAGTAACTCTCGCGGCGCACTAAAGTTTGGGATCATTTTGATCTTTTACCGCCGAATACGGTAAAAGATCCATGATCTTTTTGTGAGCATTTTATACGGCAATTGTAACAGTTTTTTTTATTGTTACACGTGTCTCCATTTTGTGATCAATTATTCAACTGTTATTTTTCTAGTTGTGGTGTTTGCCATGCACGCACCAGTAGTCATACAATGCCAACCACAACCACCTAATCTATGCCGGGAATCTTAATCCAGGATAAAAAAAATAAATTAAAAAAAACTAGCATAAATGAATAAACCCAACAGATAAGATGTTGTCGCTTAATATTCATTACTGAAATTTGAGCCTACCTATGAATATTCATTATTAATGCCCATCTCCAGTGTGTGTCCACGTAAAGAGCAAAATGATAACATGAGAGAAATACTGCTGCTTAATTACACACCCTTCAAACCATATTTTCGGAAGCACTTCTTTTAGTAACACGACTAACGCATCTGAATTTAGAGATGGTGAGCGAACGTCTATTCAAAGCCAAGAAGAACCAAGGGAGATGACATACCGGTGTTCGTGCATCTCTGCCACGCAACTTGTCAGTGAAGCAGAAATAATCATTCCACATCAGAGTTGACAGTCAGGAGAAACCCAGCAGCTTCCAAACACCAGCCACATATGGATGGCTTTTATACATGGAGTCTTGGGGTTTAACACATACAACTTGGCTCGGCATGACATGGCCATCCTCAATGACTCGGAAGGGCAAGGACATCGACAGGACAGAACAACGCCTCACACACCAGGAGTTTCCAGACTTCTGATTACGACCATTCTGTCTTAATCAGACATGGCCAAGCAAAGTCCAACAAAATCTTGCCCTGCATCAGTGAAGTTCTGGGGTACTTAATGCTTCTCCCAATGACGAGTCATGCACACATGAGAGATGAAATTTGAGAGATTTCAGGAGCCAGGGCAGTAAAATCAGTTTACTTTCTTTGACTGCAATACGAGGAGCACTTCCAAAGACACTTTGCGGCGCCGCAAAGGCTTCCAGGCTTCAGGATCTCCTCCGATTACAACCAAAATAATTCAACTTGGAGCCCTTTTGCAAGATGAGACCGTGGGTGGGTATCGAAAGGGAAATTATCGTTTTTTTCTTTTGAGCCTAAAACACTTCATCAGTTAATCTAAACACGCACATGTAGCGCTTTGCCACCGATATCCAATCAACCCAAAGTCCTCAATAACAAGATTATAAATCATTCTGGAGGTTTTTACCGAAAAGTACCGAATTGACTCATCTCTTCACCAGGCCCTGCTCGTACCTTTGCTCTGGGGGGGTGTTTGGGTGCGATCTCTGAGGATGTTGATCTGGTGTACGGCTCCAAATGGCTCGAAAAGCTCTTTGAGTTCTGTTTCTGACCAAGAGCGCGGAATCTGTCCCACAAACATCTTGATGGAGTCTGGGTCTGGCTGATCCAAATGCTCCAAGGAACCATTCATCTTGCTGCCGTTGCTAAAATGGAAGAGAGAAAGAGGTGGTTAGTATACCGGCATCTGAAAACCTTATTTCCCAAGGAACCAAAACCTGAGATACGTGGTATTTTGTTCACTTTTGAGTAACAGAAACACTGAATTATCATCAACATTTCCTTCAGGAATTTTTTTCCTGCTAAGGAATGGATTTTCCACAATTTCAATCGCCAATTCAGGAAACTGCTGCTGCTTTTGTCATCTTTGAATATTTAACTTGCTGTTATTTTTCCTCCTCCAGCGACTAATACATGTTACTTCACTTTCTGGACACATCAGTAGCTTGAAAAATACTCTTATTCGAAGAAAACTTTGACCACGGATGACTGCCTGAGTAGGTGAAGCTAAACTCTGAAGCATTCTTCACTCCAAATTTTTTCATCTCCCTGGGATGCCGTAGCAAAACCCAAGTGGCAGTTCAAAAAAGCAAACAACTTTTTGAACAGGACCTCTGTTTTAACCAAATATTGATTTTTGGCTGTCAGGGATTCAACAGTCCTACAGTGATTGTCGGACCACAGTATGGTAATGCGGTGAGAATCCGTGGTACTTTTCAAGCTTTAAATCACCGTCCCACAGACAATTTGCTGGTTACGCACAAAAAAACAAGCATCGACAGAGAGCTTCAAGGATTCCGATTGCTAAACAGCTCATCTATATTGATCGCACATTCTAATAAAGTTGGCTTTTCAAGTGTCGCTATTAGTCTGCTGACAGTACTTTGATTTTTCCACCTTCTTTTCCTGAATTACTGATTTCTATGGATTCACAGCACTGTTTAAGCATAGCCCATCAAAACTTTATACATTTAGGGCTGGACAAGTGGAGAAAACAGTCAATTAAATTATAAGAAAGTATGAAGGACAAAGAAAACTATTATGATTCCTCTATGTGTCTTATTTACACCAGTTTTATCATTGCAACTTTGAGGTGGTGCTTTTTTGTCATTGGAGCATCATGAAATTCAATTGGTAACTTTGGAAAAGGAGGAAAAGCACAAAATAAAACATATCCTGTTGGGAGACTGCGGTGTAAAAAAAGATGCGATCTGAAATTAGAGACAAAGTCCATGTGAGCGCTAACATACTGGGCCGCTGGTTCTCCAGCGCATTCTGGAGAACATTCTAAAGCATGTCACAGTACAATTTTTACTTCTAGTGGGAAAATGTCCGCTTATCTGGATGGTTGGTATTCATCGTATGCTGATACACAGGTTGATATAATACATTACATTTGGCAGACCTTTGCTGCAACTTTCTAAAATAAAGACTTCAAAAATTCTTTATGGTCATTTTCTACCAACTACAGCATTTACGAGGGAAAACAAACCCAAAAGATGTATGTTTTCATAGTTGTTGTGCCAATCGTGAAATTGCTCGAAAAAAATTCATTGCCTGTCATTGTGAAATACTACATTTTTTTGGAGGGCCCAACCCGACAACAATCCGCTGTCATATACGCACATGACCACTGGAAGCCTGTGTGCAAACACTATCATAATGAACGGCATGATGGCGCTGAAGTGATTAGTCAACATATGCACAATCATTCAGTGTCTACATCAGATCAACAATGAAATCGAGTGACATACTGAATGCTAAAATGCATGCTTTCGGAAAAGACTCACTATAAACAATTGCACCATTCAGTGCAGCAACTTTGTCTCAGTCATACTACAAAATATTGCTACAAGCTGTCATTCAGTATGAGGCTCGAACTACATTATCCTCTTGCTGTCAGGGCAGATAAATCACATTAAGCGTAAGACATCACTGCGATTACACAGCAAACGCGCATAAAGGATGATGACAGCACGCGTGATACGACGATATATATATATTAAAAAAAAAAAAAAAGACAAAAAACACGGTTACAAACATTAGTCTCTCATATACAGTCTCCAAACAAAAAGTCACTATATATGTAAGCGACAAAAGATGGATGTTAATGTTAACAGACCTTTGGATGCGAGCCATCCATCTCTTATACATTGAGGCAAGCCGTTCAGCAGATGCACCAAACTCCTTGAAGGACTTAAATGACATGCTACTAACAAGTAACACTTCACATCTGACATTTGTGAAGTCCAATGATGTTGTCAATTCATCTGGTAGAGGATTTAGGAACAAAAAAGATGAAGGAAACTGTGCCTGTGGAAAAAAAAAAAAAAAAAAACCTTCAGGGGCCAGGAACCCCCACCCTACCGCAAGCTACACAGAAATTGATCGATGAACCTTCAATCTTCAAAAAAAATTGCTGGCTAGCAGATCACAAATTTATCCTTACACCTCCTCCTAAGTCTGATCAGCGATGGCACTGAAGGAAGCCTACAGCTTCCTCCCCGTGGCAGAGAGACAGTCACATATTGTTCCCCCATGCTGCTGAGCACTATTTACCGATCCTCTGCTGCACAATGGGTCAAGTCAAATTGGATGCTTTGGGCATGCTGAAGGTTACAGCCGCGAAGCCCTTAGCACAGATGTGTGACACATTTATCTAGATCAACCTGTAGCTACACGGGACCATTTTGCTTAACAACCTTTGATAGAATACTTTTTAAAAATATTTATAATTTGGGAATGGTACATCTTATGATTCAACATGCTGATTCCAAAAAGTTAGAATATAAGGAATGAACCATTTAAGTCAAAAAGTGTTTGTTTTTAATGCATCATGGAGTCCTCAGGGTAAAAAAGTAAATCCATTTAAATTGTTTTCTAAGTAAAGAGTAGCTATGCCTTAAAACAAGAAGCTATGCTCGGACATCCGTGCAACGACACCGCCCACTGACTGAAAACAATACCAGGCGCAAAAACTGAAAGTAAAAGCACTCTTACTGAATCAGGTAAGAAGAAATCCAATTCTCTGTTGTGAGAAGAAGGACATCTTCACATTTAACTGATACATTATCATGAAGAAACTCTATAGTTCTTGCATGCTCACTGAACTCAAAGCAGCAAGCAGAAGTGGTTGAACTATTTGGATCGAGATAAACCTTTGTGCTGCTGTGTCTTTCTCGAAAAAACCTAAAGCAAAGGTTGACCACGCCAGAGACACCACCAGGAGTAGGAGATGACACTTTTCTAACAAGTCATGCAAAAATTACCTCTCTGCAAAGTCTGACAGCCTGTTTTTCCAATTATATTCTTTATTCGTGGCTTGCTCTCCCTGAATTGAACAGATGTACTAGCAAGATACAGCAACCACTTACGAGACACATCCCAATGGCAGGGCACTGCGAGCATTTTTGTAAGATAAATACCTTTCAACGTTGGCTATTATTAATGTACACTGAAGCAGCTTACTTTATCTAAGAACTACAACGATTGATGAGTTTTACACACTCAACATAATAACATAGGGATATATTTACTACTTTCTGCACATTTCTATCCCAAAAAAGTTGAATATCTCTGGGTTGGGGACATCATGGTGGGATTTGGGTGACTAATAAATTAGCAGTATATAGTAAACTAATCCATTAATCAAGGAATTAAGACTAACACTCAATAACAGTAAGGGGGCCTATTTGCTTCAGATATTAACACTAAGCTTTTGAGCAGCTGCTGCAAAGATGACCAGTATAAAGTATTTGCAACATCAAACAGCTCTCTAAAATGGGATTACAGATAGTGTTTGAGTTGTGTCTTCTTGTTGTCCTTATGTCATCTACACACTCAATGCTCCTTAACAGATGGTTTCTGTGCAGACATACTTGGCGGGATGGTATGAAGAACCATCTGTCTGTATGGGACTAACTTCAGGTCAGATGGATGAGATCATCTGAAATAACGATCCAGGACTCCGTATGAGCCACTCTTGTTGATTTTGAATTCATGAAGTGTGTTTGCAGGTTAACCCAAAGCAGACAGTTTAATCCTAGCTCGACTGTTTGTCACATCTAATGAGTTTAACGAGAATCCAACGAAGCGACCACCCACTGTAAATTCTCTAAACAAACAATCTCCTGCACTCCTTGCACATGGGCTCTTGGAACATTGTTGGGAGATTACGAAAAGTAACACTTCATATAAGCATACAACTCCTTTGCGTAACCATGGGGGAAATTTCATGTTATACAGTCTATTTTTTATATTACAAACCCCATCTCAGAAAATATTGATCCTTCTTCGAATTCCTAAAATGACTTTGTACAAGCACATAGTTACCATGGTCAGACCAAAAACAAAAACAAAGTTAAAATGCTCCAGAATTATACTTCAGCCTAAATTCTAATAAAACTAAGGTTATGCACCCTGGACATAAGGATCACGCTCTGTATGCATAAAATCAATGACAAAGGCAAATGAAGTCATATCTAAGACTGCATTTGAGTGTTAAGCCATTTAAGCAGTTGATTATCATCCCAACTGGGGCAAAGTCATGCCAGCACAAAGATGCAAGTCAGAAAAGACTATAGTTTTCAGTTGGGAAAAGTCTTACATAGGAAATAGTTCTGATTATTGATTTACATCAGTTTGGTACAAATTTAGTCATAGCATTTTAAGTTACTGTCTTCCACATGACTTGTGCTATGTTGAGTCAGAATTGGAGTCAAGCTGATATTCTTTAAAAAGGCAATGCCTGTGCAGAGGGTAAGGAGACTTGATATATTCAGAGCATCAGTGGAACCATGCAGACCCAAAGATCTTAGGTTGACTTGATCTTGAAAAACCCCTTTGTATTAGTGAAAGTAACAGAAGAAACAGCTTTCTGTTTTGCTAATATTTTAATATATATGAGCGGTCATTATTTTCCTTTTGTTGTGCAACAAGTCGAATACAGTGGACGAGTTTTTGCTGACGTTCCATTAACGGCCCGGCAATGTAGCAGCTCATCATGCTCCGAGACACCCAGCAGCAGCAGCTGACGAGTCATTTGGAGCCGTGACAGTTGCATGCTTTCTGCTGCACCACCCATAAAGAACAGATGATTTATTCCGACTATGTGTCCTCTATGGTGAGGAGCTCTGACCATATGAGGGAAAACTTTGCTGCGCCCCTAATAGAAAGCAAACCTGGTCATGCAAATCATTACGACATATAGTCAGCGAATGCCATCCGTAAACCAGTGCTGTCACAGCCACATGAGAGGCCCTGTGATATTATGTTGCCACCATTGGTGACATTTTTTGGTATCTTGCATCATGAAGGAGTGTATAAGTTGTTAATGCAGTCCTATCTTTAAAAAAAATGTCACAATTGAACTTCCAGGCTACATACAGCACTGTGTAAAAATGCCGTTAAGAACAAATGCTCTCAAAAACACAAGTGGCAATGCTTTATACTTTGTCCATTTCCAAAGTTCAAAGTGAGCAAACAAAAGAAAAACCTAAATCAAATCAACATCAGGGATTTTATTAGATTCGTCTGTGTATAGTGATCTTAGTGTATGATCAGCAAATTATATCAAAGAGGTTTTAAAGATTATTTTCTGATACACAGTAGGTGGAAACAAACTGAAACAGCTATGGAGGTGGCCTAAAACTGGGTTAGGGACAGCAGAACTCTGCAACCAATTTGAGGTTGTGGAACACAGTTTCATATCAAAGTTCACACCATTGCAAGACTAAGCACGGAAACTAGACACGCACACATGCACATGCGCACGCGCACACGTATATACATATATACACACACACACACTCTATCAGCAAGGTCTCTCCAAGACAAAGAATTCAAAGCAAACTGAGGCTTAAAGATGTGCTGTTCAAGCTCTTGATGAAGCACAAAAGGACCAGGCAATGTTTAGGATCATCGGCACAGTGGTCAGACAAGGAAACTTAGCAGAGTAGTTAAAGAACACAAGCTTATTTCCCTTTGAAATAGGAAGATGCCCAGTTCTGCCATCAGCTCAGAACTGGCAGTGACCAATTGGACATAGGTGCTCACATCTACGGAAAAGTCCGGCCAAGGTGGTCCTCATGAAAGAGCTGCAGCCAAAACCATCCGTCAGACATGGAAACAAGGCCAAGCAACTCAATTCTGCACAAAAAAAAAATGGAAAAGGGTGCAAAAAATGGGAGCAGATGGGAATCAAAATTTGAAATATTTGGCTGCAGCATTTTTTCTTCACCTAAGGGCTGCAGTGCTGTACAATAATGTGTGTCTGCAGGCAACAGTGAGGAACGATAGAGGTTCCTTGCAAGTTTGGGCCACATTTCTGCAAATGGGTGCAGAGTTGCAGATTTGGTAAGGAATACTGGTATCCTCAACGCTGAGAAACACAGGAGGATACTTGTCCTGCTGCAGAATGAATTTGGGGCCAATCATAAACCTCCCTGATCATATTGCATGATGGATAAGAACCCCTTTGAGAAGGCCTGCATCCACAGAAGATATGTGGTGAGTTCCCTAAGATGCCTGGACCTTCAATTACTATGTGCAAGTGTACCTCGAAGATTTGACGTCAAAGTGCTATCTGCTGTCTTATCAAATGTTGACTTGATTTAATTTCTGTCCTGCTCATTCACTGCACACACACACACACACACACACACACACACACACACACACACACACACACACACACACACACACACACACACAAACACACAAACACGAACACATAAACCAACACA
>CAAKHD010001073.1:2600-17620 GCA_901007705.1 Fistularia tabacaria | reverse complement strand
TCCGAACTTGCCCGGGGAGCTTAGATGAACATGTTTGGGGGCCCCGTTTAGATCCGGTGGAAAGCGACGTGTTGAGTCATTTGGAAAATAAGAAAAAAAAAAAAAGAAAGAAAATAAATTAAAAAAAAAAAAAAAAGATACATTTCTCTCATCGTCTTTAGAATGTATTTTCCAAACTAAATGAAATAAAGTGTTTTACAAAATACTGATTTTTTGACAGACTGGAAAAACATGACAGATTATTGCACCGCTTTTCTGAAAAAATAAAAAAAAAGAATAAGATTGATAGAAAGGAAAAAGAAAAATAATGACTATAAAGGGTCTTGACACACACACACACACACAGCCACAGCTGATCAATGACGTAAAAATATTTGTGTGTGTGTTTGTTTGAATGACATACACAAAGTAATAATGCTACAATAAAATTGAACAGGTGGAACGGCAACAAATTCAGAAATGGCTTTGGTAAGATTAAGTCAAGAAATCGAAAAATTACATGACGTGTGTTATAGCAAGTCGGTGGTCATTATATTGATTGATTGTCAATATGATCCACTCTTGGCTGACGGTGGTTGATTATTTTCAATTTTTCATCTCACTCTAGCGGGTTCTCTGCGCTCCCCAAAGCAGCACGCCGGTGAAATTTCGTGCAGCCGGTTCCGGTTTTTGCTGCATAAAAAGCGGGAGGAAACCCACGCGCTTCACGTTGATTGGCGTCTAAATCGCTGCCGCTCGTAGGGTTGACGGTGGGGAAACCGAAAGCGGAAGCCGCGCAGCCACTCACCGGCACGGCCCGCGGCCGCCTTGACGGTCCTCCGCCTGCAGGTGGCCAAGAAAGCTGCCGCACCTGGACCGAAGGCCTGCGGACAAACAGAGAGCATTAGCATATGGCGGACAGAGAACGGCGTTAGCGGCGAAATAATTGTCGTAATAATTATACCTGCGGACTTATTCATGAGCCGTGCATAAAATAATTCACGTTGCGCTCATGCTAACAGATGGAGCCCGATGGCTAAGCCAATCGAGCTAACGTGGTGTGGGTGTGATGGCGACGGCAATCATTTCCTCAATTCCAAACACAATCATGAAGTATTTATACACCCACTTTGAAGTGAAACAAGGAGAGACCCGATGTGATCAGTTCGAAAAAAAAAAATTGAAAATCTGAGTGTTCAGCAACATCATAAAGGGGAATGTGTTCAAAACAAAAGGATGTCGAATCAAAAGGTGACGTGGGAGGAGATGAGCCGGGGCGGAACAACAAGATCCGCTCGCAAAGAATAAAAAGAAAATCAATAAAAATACTGCGTTTTGATGCGAAAATGATTCGGTCATAAAAAAAATAAAATCATTTGCACCTCCTCCCGGCTCCGTGGAAGCGGTTTGAACTCCTGCGGGACATTTCTTTGACGAGGATTACAACCGGCTTTGTGTCATGTCGGCGATTAGCATGTAGCTGTTAGCGCTAGTGACATTCACTCATTCAAAGTCTATGACATTGTCAATTCCCCTGCATGTACCGGACATACTGAGGAATGGAGGAGACGTTTCACACAATCCCACGGTGACGGGAAATTAGCAAAATAGTCAGAGCGTAAATTAGCAGTAAAATGCACTATTATATTAAACAGTAAACATTAAACCGAGGTATGAAGTATAAAGTGCAAGCAGATAAAACTGATAGATGACGGGATGAGAGAGTAGCAGCAGAGGTTTGTTTTTCTTTCTGGTTCACTCGTCAAATAGAGACAAGCAAACATTCACTCTTGAATCAATCAGATATTTACAGGACGTGCCTCGAAACGCTGTGATTATCACCTTTTGATTTTTTTTTTCTTTTCTTAATTTCCTGTTTCCAGATCGAGGTAAAGGAGCTCCAGGTCTTCCCTTGTCCCTTTGAATGAATGAAAATAATTTCCTCCTGCGAGGAGTTTATTTCAAATATAAAATCGATCTAAAAAAATAAAAAATAAATAGTACTTTTTGGGGGATTGAACGGCGCGTCCGGAGATGTGCAATTTCATCAAATTTTAAAATCACGCTTTCCCTCGTCGGCCCCTTAAAAACACAGGTACGTTCTTCCCGTTCCACCTCCTCACGCCGGCTACATTCACACACATTCCCTCCACATACTTCATCGCTCCGGAGAGGCTTCCTGCCGCATGCAGCCGCAGCTCATTAACGAAGCCTCTTCTCGTCGGTTGCCTGGAGACGGCGACGTGCGCACACTCGCACAGACGTCAGGTGTTAACACTTTTTTTTTTCTTTTTAATCTACACGTGGCAAAGTTGAACTGAGAAGCGCGGATCCTGGCTCTAAATGAAATGTAATTGGACTTAACTTGGTGTTATTTATTCCCCTTATCTCCCCCAGACGCCCCACGTGGCTCGCCGCCGCGCTCCCTCCCGCCGAGCGGACTTCGCAGCGCGTTATCTTCGGTGGCTGTCAGCAGTCTACGCTCTTCGATGAACGGGGGATTAACCAGATGCAGATCTGGCAAACACAAGCAAGCAAACAAACAAAACGAGCCGGGGTTCGGCGCCGGTGTCGCTCGGCCTCACCCCCTTTTTCCTTTTCGTCTCGGTTGACTCGGAACACCGCGGATGAAAACCCGCCGCAAGGCGTGCGCGTCTCTGCTTCGTCGATCCTGAAACGAAACACGACGGACGAGATCAAAAAGAGGCCGCTTACAAAACGTCAGCAGCTTTTACCTCCGTTCCCTGCAGACGGCGCAGGAAACAAAGCCGATAAATATTTAATTGCTCTACAAGCGTTTTCATGAAAGTGAACTCTCACCATCTACCTACTTTGTTCCCGATCATGTTTTGCGGATGACACCTTCGTGTTCGGACTTGAATTTAGCGTTTTGCCCTTTTCAGGAAAATAATTTGCCTTACAAAACATCTGGTAGGTAACACGTGTAGCACATAGGGGTATGTTAACAAACTTTCTTCAAAGCTATCGACCTGTCGCAACGGCCAGGTGGAAGGAGTGTGAAAAATCAGCTCAGAAGGTGACTGAGCTCAGGGAGATTCAGGTTAGGAAGCCAAACGATCTTTGCAAACTTATGTGCGAGTTCTATTTTATTAAGAGGCTGAGCAGCGCCTGAAGGTTTGGGGAAAGTAGCGAGGAGTCTTTGTCGGTACCCGTACGGATGTCCAAGCCATCTACCTACTTTGTTCCGTATCAAGCTTGCAGATGACACCTTTGTGTTCAGACTTGAGATTAGCGTTTTGCCCTTTTCAGGAACCTCATTCCCAGGACAAAACAGCATCAGGTAGGTAGCACATACAGGTCTGTTCATTAAACTTTCTTCAAAGCTATCGACCTGTAGATGGAAGGAGCGCGAAGTCAGGGCTCAGAAGGTGACTCAGGACAAGGAAGTCAAACGCTCTTTGCAAACCTGGATGCTGAGCAGCACCGGAAGGCTGAGGGCAACCGAAAGTATGGGGGAGTCTTTGTTGGCATCATCACGGATGTCCATGTTGTGGTGCTCAAAGGATACTGTCAAAGGGGCTCAGGCAAAAGGGACAACTTAACAAGGAAGTTAGAGCCCAAAGGGGCTGGTGTGAAAGTAAGGGTTTCATCGAGAACAAAAGGAGGGACTCTCAAAGGGGAAGAAAAGTCAAAATTCATGTCAATCAAAACTCTACGGCTCTGACTTTAAAAAGGTACACGACACAAGCAAGAAGTCAACAAATCAGGAGTACGAACCAAGCATACAATACGGTGCAAAAACCCAGGAACAAACTCTGACCGGGAATCCAATCTGGACAGTCCTTTCAGGAGCTTCGCACCACATATATATGCTTCTTGAATTGGGAGCAGATGGAAACAATCAAGGGACTACGAAGGGGAAACAGGTGTAGGCAATTTACAGAATTAACACCGTGAAACTACGATACCGAGTTGCCGTCCTCGAGAAGTGCGGGTACCGCGGCGTCATCCGGATATTTGAAGGAGGTAGCGGTGGGTCATTTACACAAAAAAAATAAACACATCTTCAAATCAGCAGGGAAAAGAAATTCCACTCACCGACTGACTTTGATTCATTTAGGAAATCCGAATGGGCCCATTTGGGCCAAACAGCACATCGATATTCTATCATGGCACGTTTGTCTTCAGCCTCTGGCTTGGAGAGAAGTCGCTTCACAACTGTCAACTCAATTTTCCCAGCTGTAAATTTCCTCACACACATGAAATTGCTTAAAACATGCGGGTGACATGGAGGTGACAGGCGTGCGCGGGCGGATTACGAGGCCGCGCCGCCATCAATTCGAGTGTTTTCACCGCTCACTTCAAACAAAGATGTATTTTATTCCCTGTGCCATAAAGCCAATGACCACATCGGGGAACACTTGTTTTATAGATTTGCCCCGTGGTCTCTCTGCCGCCCGCCCATTTCTACTGCTTTATGTTCCACATAGCGTGTATACGTGTGTGTGTTTTCTAAAGCCCAGTGCCTTGTTTGGTGGGCAGTCATTGTCCGAGGCTGATTTTTATTTTATTCAACTGGTAAACAGAAACTAAAACTACGGCTGGATTTGATTTTTCCCGTCAATCGGTCCAGTCGGTGCGTTCCAGAGCGCCTGCCCACCCACACGGAACGCCTTATTCATGCCATTATAATGAAACTGGCAAATGGTCTCAACTGGTATGTCACTGTCACACCTTGCGGTTTGAAAGCGCTACCGTACAAGGCGCTAACCGGGCCATCAGGGGCGACTCTGGGCTAAGCGTGTTGCCCGCGAGAACTTCGAAGGCGCTTGGAATTGAACCGACAACCTTGCTGCCTGCAGGGACGCCCGCTCTACCGGCTGTGTTTGGGCAGATTCGGACGTAGCCCGAACGTTCACAACAATCGGCCGGGATTCTTCGGAAAAAGGGGTCGCGGTTTTCGACGGTTTTCACTGGATCGGCAGGCTGCCGTGTTTAATCACCAATGTCATGTGGCTCCTCGACTGGCGTTACCCTTTCACCTTCATAAACTTCACGGAGTGTCCGCATGATGTTTCCCCTCCAAGGTGTTTCAGCTTGACGGGTGACCTGAGGGGATTGAAGCTCCCCCGCGAGTCAGTCTTTCGCGCCAGCAGGTCGATAAGCAGCTGCAGAACATTTAATCCTCATCTGAGGTCGTCTCCGTGTCGTCTGCAAGAGTGCTGTTCTGCCGCTCGGAACATACCGTACCCTTGTCTTCGTAAGAAAGCCGGGATAACAGGTGGAGGCTTTCCAGCTCCCCAACCGCTGTCAGCCGTATCCTGATACGCGCCGGTTGATGAACTCACCGTTCCTTCTCTTGTATCCCCTCCGTAGATGATGAATGTTTCTCCCATTATCGCCGAGGAAACCGGAGAACCAAGACGAGACTTGGTGTCGCCGGAGTCTTTCTTGGAGTTACTCAAACTTGACCCTCAACATCCGACAGAGAGATTCAGGGACCTCGGGACATTTGGGAATCATCGTCCGCAGCGAGTTTCCCGGAAGAATGAACGCAATGTCGAGTGTGGAGGGAAGAGAATGCGGGACATTCGAAAATTTGGAAGAAAAGGTCTCGAAAGTCGCTCGATGGTCGGACATCGTAATGGGCGTCAGACGGGAGCCCTGCTGTGGAATTCGGCTGACATAAAGACATAAAGAAAGCCACGGAACGGGAGAAATTCCTCTAACGAAGGAACGTGTTACAGGGTTCATAAGGGGTTTGCGAAACCTGGTTAGTAGTTGTGAATCCAATCCGGCGGAGGTGGAACAGGCAGTCAGACGTGCGGTGGGAGGAGACTGGTGTCAAATACCAGGAACGTGGAGTCCCATTGAGCTCCCCGAGCCACAAAAAAATGTGTTTCTCCATGCTCAGCACGGCAAAAAAAAAAATAAATAAAGGCTTACGAGCAGGGGTGCAAACCCCACTCCCACGATTTTTACACAAACACCTGATTGGGTGGAAAACAAGCACCCCTGGCTGGCGGAGGTGTGGAGTCCGACATGTCGGTTGCAGAGCTTCGCAGTACTTTCACAAGTTGCTCCGTCGCTCACATGCTAGGCCTTGGAACAGGGGTGTCAAACTCAATTTCACCGAGAGCCGCATCAGCATCTTGGCAACATGTAACGGTAACGGTATAAATGTAATGCAAATTAAATTTAAATTACTGTCATTTCTGGACGACTGAGCACACCTGAATATAAGCCACACGGCTGAAAATAAGTGTACATATATATACATTTTTGACTTTTAAATACATTCCAGTAACATCCACAAATACATACTGGAAAGGTTTTTTTTTTCCGAGTGCCTGTAACACGGCTGATGAAAAAGATTAATAATGAATAACACAAGAAAAAGTCCATCCATTTTCCATCCCGGCTTTGTCCTTCTCCAGCGCACTAAAACTGTATTATATGCATGAAGCGCGCTTTCATTGGTCCGATGTGACGAGGCTAAAGGTTTTGGCGGCTTGAAGCTCGTTATCCCGAATCCATAAATTAGCCGGTTTTCAAAGCGCGTGGAAAAAAATAGAGGCTTATAGTGCAGAAATTAATCATTCAAATCTAAAATGTTACATATGCATAGATGTAAAAAAAACAAACTTGTTGCTCAGGTGAGGAAACCATTATTACTCCATCAATCAATGATCAAAACATCCAACTGACAAAAAGAAAAATGTAATCCAACACTCGCTGTGACATGAACATGTTTCAAAACCTTTTTTTGTCACAATTGAGAGGGAAATAGCAGAAGTACAACCAACAACTGTGAGCTGCTAAGAAGATGTGACAGATGGAGAATTTTCCAAAACAAGCGGCAGCACACAGGCTTGCAGATTCGTCTGCATAAACACACAAACCTGTAAACGCCGAAAAAAAAAAAAAAAGGTCAGATTGTCTTGAAAATTTAAGCCAATCAGACCTTTTAAGAGGTTCTTGCGGGCCGCCTTGATGATAGCCAGCGTCAACGGCGTGCACTTACGACAGATGGAGACGCCTGAAGACGCCTCGACAAAAGAGCGAAGAGGATGCGCTCGCCGTCTCGAAACTCCCGTGCAAGGACGCAAGGAAAGGACCAAGGAACTCTTTAAGCTCCAATATGAGTCAACAAGGGCCGGCAGAAACAAGGATCCTGGAAGCGGCGAAGCCCCGTGACAAAACGGAACATGATGCAACTTTTAACCAAAGCTAATCCGTGACCAAACCCATTACTGTGCAAGGATGGACGGCCGAGGTAGGCGAGCGGCTCCGGAGGACTCTGCTAAACTGCGGAGATAATACGGTTATTTTTCTGAGCTCTCCGACGGGACGGGTATCGCCGAGGTGGCGGGTCGTTGGGGTCTGGCGTGGAAGCGGGGAGGAATGTCCCGTTTCCACATTTGCAGAATGGCCACGCAGATGTTTGGTTATCAAGTGATGTTCAGACAAGAGGACTGACGGTGACCGGAAGGATTCTTAAATTAATCAGAAAGAAGTTTTACGCATTTAATTGTAACCTCCGTGCTTTTAAATTTCCCTTCATTGTCACCGCGGTGACGCTAAAGGGAAGCACCTTTGCCGTGATAAAAACCCTGGATGAATGTCCTTGTTCTTCTTCTTCATCTTCTTTTCCTTTCGGCTTTTCCCTTCAGGGGTCCACAGCCAATCAACCTTCTCCATCCAACCTTGTTCTCTGGATCCTCCTCTCTCACACCAGCTAACTTCATATCTTCTCTCACTACGTCCATAAATCTTCTCTCTGGTCTTCTTCTAGACCTCCAATTCCAGCATCCGTCTACCAATATAGTCTCTATCCCTCCTATGTTCATGACCCAACCATCTCAGTCTGGCTTCTCTGACCTTCTCTGCAAAACATCTAACATGCGCCGTCCCTCTGATGGACTCATTCCTGATCCTCTCCATCCTGGTCACTCCTAAAGAGAACCTCAACATCTTCATCTCTGCTACCTCCAGCTCTGTCTCCTGTCTTTTCTCCAAACCATCCATCATCTCTGCTCTCACCACTGTCTCCTCCACCTTTCCTTTCCTTCTGGCTGATGTTCTTCTACCTCATAGAACCCCTGACACTTTTCTCCACCCGTTCCAACCTGCTTGAACCCTTGTCTTTACCTCTTTTCCACACCCTCCATTGTTAATATCAGCTTTTCAAAATTCAAGGCCAAACTGAATTGATTCATTTTCTTGCACATTCGTTTGGTAAAATATATATATATACAAATAAAATCAATAAATAGATAAAATATTAAAAGGAAATAAAATAAAAATAAATAATAACAAAAAATAAAAAATGAAAAGAAAAACATTTACAATTTAAAATATGTATTGATTTGTTCGTCCATCCGCTTTTTCATTCGTTCCTTCGTTTGTTTGAATTTAATAGTTTCGATACACATATTTTAAAATATTTTTTCATATTTTTCAGGTGTGAAAGGTGTCGATCGTGGAGGTGTCTGGTAGCACTTGAGGCAGCACGGATGAAATCATGGAGGTTCCCCTGCGAGAGTGGGGAGGACGGAGAAGATCGGCAACGGGTCCATCAGAGGGACGGCACACTTTAGATGCTCTGGAGATAAAGTCAGATTTGGACGTGGACAGAGGAGTGGATGCTGAGGTGGATGCCATGCAGGAGGTCCGGAAGAGAGGAGGGGGCTAGATGGAGGCAGATGATTGGCTGTTGATGGTTTGCAGCCCAGAGGAAAAGAGGAAGTTGCAGTGACTGTATTTGTAATTATTTTCTCAGCTAGCAGATAAGTTTTGTATTTATATTGGATGTAAGCATGTTGTCCAGGTTTACATACGTTTCCCGCCAAGGCATTCAGCGAGAAACCCTGAGAGAGCCTCCTTTTCAGAAGGTCCTATCTCCTCCAGGAGGCCGGGGTCTGTGCACGGGGAGCTTAGAGGGGAGCTATCTCTCTCCCGGCGAGGGTATCTGCAGACACGCCGAAGCAATCCCAGCCCGCCAAACTGTGCAAAACCAATACGGCTCGGGATTACGTGCCGAATTCAGGCATTCCCCGGGCCGCGCGTGTCGGCTCCCGCCCGCCCGCCCGCCCACGTGTTTAATGCGAGGGGCTGAGATTGCAACTTAATGCCGCCGTCATTCCGCAAATGTGCCGGTCTAATGCGTGATCTCAAGGAGGGGAAATGAACGGTGGCAGGAGTGGAAAGAGAATTACAAAAATTCTGCATATTTGGCTCATATGAGCGAGCGCTAAAGATCTGAAGACCACTTACAGAGAGCTTACGCCGTTAGATTGCACATAAGGATTTGGATAAACGCTAGCAAAAAAATAAATAAAAATGGGAAAAATGGCAGATAATGGTGCTTTCACTCGGATCCTTGGACTTTTCCGGCATAAAGAGGTGGCGTTCCTCCGCATCGGACTGAAAGCTTATCCAGTTTCCGTTGTGAAAATAAGATAAGATAAAATAATACTTTATTGAATCCCCATCGGGGGGAATTCTTCTGTCACGGCAGCGCAACAATAACAATATTTTTAAATACGAGTATAAACATGAATAAGAAAGACAATTAAAAGACAGTCAAAAGCTATCTATGAAAAAAAGAAAAGAAGAAAAAAAAGAATATGCAGCAACGACAAGGACAAAATAGACAAATGAATAAAAAACAAAATAAACTGAAAATAAATAAATAAATAAATAAATAAATAAATAAATAAATAAATAAATAAATAAATAAATAAATAAATGAATAAAAAAAGCAGCAAGGGGGAGAAAAGACGGCCGAAAGCGACAACAACAAGGACAAGAATAGAAACCCGTATGTTTGCTGTTGATGAACGCCTTCGTCGTACCGCCGTCGTTCTATCGTCCCGATTTTAAATTTGCGGCCGGCAAACGCGGAGCCGCCTTTCGCAGCAACTTGGCGGGAATCGAACCGCCGAGATTTTCCGACTGGCGGGACAAAGCCATCTTGGCGGACTGGAGGTTCAATAAGACCCAACCGGCATACGTCAGATCCGCTCCCGTTCTGTAAAGAAGCACATGAATAAGTAATTTGCATCGAGGAGCCCTGGTATGAGTTAATAACATTGCGATGATGCCGATTCTTTTAATAGTCAGTTCGTTCCCGTTTATCCCCAGCAGTACCTTTGGGCTAATTAAAAATGCATGACAAACAAGAGCTTTAGCCTCGGGACGGGAAAAATATTACCGTCTCTTTCTTTCTCGTTAAAGTTCCATAGTGCGGCCAAACGCTAATCGTTCTGGATAGCTCGGAACAATTACGGCTGGACCGCAAAGGGAGGTTAATTTGCCAGGTTTTCTTCAACTCGGGGTCGTTCGGATGATCAACAACGACACCGTTTGCCCCACAAGGCCCCTGGCTTAGCTCCTCATAGAAGCCACGCCGGACCGAAACAGACATCGACTGTGCGATGTCCACACAGTCGAGGAAATCCAGCCGTCCGTATATGGCTACCGAAATTAGCATCTTGTTATTTCCTGCTCTGGGCTCCTCACTGCATACATTTGCTGCAACTCTGTGAGGTCAAAAGACATATTTTCCCAATCCTCCTTGTCAATTATAGCAATATCGTGTGGTTCAATAGTTCGACATCTGACAGTGACACCTATAATCAAAGATTATTCTGTGGTTTCTTGCCAGCACGAGTGCTGTTCTGGTCTCCTTGAGGAGACGGGAAAGACAGTCTCCAAATGATGCGGGTGTTTTCGGCACAGGGAGCCGATGGAGAATAAAGTGTCAGCAGTAAATCCGACGGATGCAGCTGGACTCGGTTTCTTTCCTTCAAGGCTTCTTTACTTCAGTACTGAAGGCCATCCAGGAGGAGTACAACTGCTGCTCCTCCGGCCAGATGAGGTGGCTCGGGCATTTGGTCAGGAAGCCTCCCGGACACCTTCCTGTTGAGGTGTTCCTGGGATGTTCCGCCATGAGGAGGCGCCGTGGAAGGCTATATCTCTCGGCTGGGAGACGTCTCTGGACTCCACCCGGAACAGGTGGACCGAGTGGAAGGGAAGGGAAGTCTGGGTCTCCCTGCCTCCGTGACCCGACCCCGGATAAGCGGCAGAGGACGTACGAATGGAAACGGCTTGGAGGAAATTCTTGTCGAAATCTTCTCTCCGTGGCAACTGGACTTGAATCTCGTCACTTGAAGACGTTTCAGCCCCTCATCCGAGAGGCTTCTTCAGTTCAGAACTGAAAGAAATTCAAGTCCTCGGATGAGGAATCAAGGTCACAGCTGGGAAGTCAGTGGTATTTATCACCGTTAGCATAGCGGTGTGTAGCCCAGTCGCATTAGTGGCTCTTCCATTGGGGAACTAACGCGTTAGCTGGATACACAAGTTGCATCCTGGGAGTCACGACACAGCTGGCAAGACAGGAGGCCGTTCTGGAATGGTCCGGTTGGAAGACAGCTCCGGGTGACGCCGAAACACGGCGAGCAACTCGAAGGAGGTGTTCTTCTGCCAGCATCTGCATGTAGTCTGGACCGATTTCAATCCCCACACAGTCCCAAAAGCCTGCCAAGCAAATAAGTTATCAGTCAGAGGCAGTGGATGGTGCACTGCTGATTGCAGGGGGTTCGATGTCCCATTAAACTCTCCACTGGTCCAGATCCCTGCCGTCCTTTTGGGGATATTGGAACGACGTTCAGCTTCTTCTTCCC
The DNA here is from genome assembly GCA_901007705.1 of Fistularia tabacaria. Classification (NCBI taxonomy): domain Eukaryota; kingdom Metazoa; phylum Chordata; class Actinopteri; order Syngnathiformes; family Fistulariidae; genus Fistularia; species Fistularia tabacaria. Next base: position 5,993 of record CAAKHD010001073.1, on the reverse strand, counting down.
ATCAAAATACGACAGGTCTCATCAATTATTTTATGAGAAATTATTATTTCTGATGAAATGAGAAATTATTATTATTATTATTATTATTATTATTATTATTATTATTATTATTATTATTATTATTATTATTATCATTATTATTCCCATTATTATTATTATTTTATTTTTGTAATAATTTGTCCTTGTTGCTGTCACTCTGTTATCTATTCTTATCTTTGCTGTTTTCTTTGTCCTTTTAATGATCTCTGCTATTTATATTTATTTCCATATTTATTGATATTGATATTTTTATTGTTGCGCTGCTTTTACAATGGAATTTCCCCTTTGGGGATCAATAATCAATAAAGTACTAGCTTATCTTATCTTTCCTTTTTTTCAGGTTCGACGGCACAACATCTTCTCGGTACTTTGAATTCCGTCCAACTCTTTCAGGAAACAAAAAATAAAACACAAAAAAAACCTCCAGGTGTTTTTTTTTTTTTTCCCAGTATTTCTGCACCGGAGTGGAACCATGTGACAGCTCTGGCACCGCTCGCCTGTTCAGCCACCTTTTTATCCTCCATTCTCCCGGGGTTATGGACGGCTCGTCTGCTGCGCCAGACAGTCACCTGCTCCATGCTCCGGGGGCTTAATGGAGGAGGCTTCAAATATCGCATGCAGATTAGCCCCGACGCGGGCGATTCCTTGGAATTTCGCCTCTGTTTGCGTTCTCGCGTAACGTCCCCGCGAGGCGGGCTCTCGGCAAATACCAATCCGGGCTCTCGTCCGCAGCCGTTATTTTCAGAATCGTGATCGGTCTCGTCATCGAGCCTGGCTAGATAGACGCAACTTCGCCGTTCAGAATTTCGAACCTCTAGAATTTTCAACATTGAAAACATGTCTCGGCCGGCAGGGTTTCTAGCTAGCGGTTGAAGTGTTAACGTAGCAAGTCAATGTGCTCATCAAAGGGTTCACCGAGCGGCAAATTCAAGCTGTTTCAACACGTCTTCCCTTGCGATTTTGCCTTTCGCGGCGCCAATCTCTCGTCTCATCAATCGATCGTCCGTTGCGCGGCGGCGGCAGCCGTCAGCCGTGATGCTGTGAGAGGGTGGCAAAGACGGCAAAACATAAACGTCCAGCTCCAATTGAAGAGATTATTCATCCAAGGAATTGCATTTTCCTCCTGGATTATTCAAATGGCTCAAAAACAGCAGTGATTGATGCATTTTTTTTTTTCTCGGGATTTCAAATTATCTGCAGGAAGTGAAACTTTTGGATCTTCTGTGTGAATCCCATGTCAGGCCGGAGTCGCCGTGTTCGACACATCACGATGCTATTCATTGCCACGACTCTTAAAGCTGAATTTTTATAGACCTCGACACTCCAATCACTGCGCGACATCCCTCTGCACTTCCGGCGTTCCACATGGAGGAGCCCGGCGATGAGTTCGGGGGACGAGAACAGAACCGAAAAAAAAAAAAAAAAAGATTTCACTGGATTGGGCAACCGCTCCCTTTGGGGAACTGCAACAGAAGAAAAGCAGTACAAAACTAAACGGCCATCCGACTCACCGGAAGCTAATTCGAGCACCTTGTATTGACAGAGCATTGGTCGAGGACCGGTGAGGATCAGTGGAGGACCAAACTTCTTCTGTTGGACGTCTTCTGTCCACTTTCCCCGGCTGTCCAGAGCATCTTGGGGAATATGGGGGGAGAAGAAAACTGAAGACATGGGGTTTGTTCATTATTGGCATCATTGCTTTGTAAAGATAGAAAGATGGGTTTTGTCAAAAAGGAATTTTCAAACACAGAGGAGGTATTATTATTATTATTATTATTATTATTATTATTATTATTATTATTATTATTATTATTATTATTATTATTATTATTATTATTATTATTATGATTATGATTATCATTATCATTATCATTATCATTATCATTATCATTATTATTATTATTATTATTATTATTATTATTATTATTATTATTATTATTATTATTATTATTATTACTACGACTACCACTGCTACTACTGCTACTAAAAAGAATAATAATGTTAGTATTATTACTTCGAATAAGCGGAAGAAGATGGATGAATGGATGGGTAATAATATTATCATTATTATCAATGTCATTATTCGTGAAAATCATTATTTCCGTCATTATTTCATTCCAGATATGTTTATTTGGATTTTCAATTTTTTTTTTACTTTGCAACTTGTTGAGGTGAAATGTATTATTTTTACTATTTTAAACACGATCATCATTTCATTCTAGATATGTTTTTTTTGGATGCTTTATTTTGATATTTGTTAAAGAGAGATAATTATTATTATTTTTATTATCATTATCATCATCATCATCTAATGTCAAGAAAAAAAAAAATTTTTTTCATTCTAGATGTTTGCTTGATGTCATTCTTAAATGAGACTTATCAAATAGGGATTACTATCATCATTATTATTATCATTTTCATTATTATCATTGTTGTTGTTGTTGGTGTTGTTGTTTTTATTGTTTTGTTATTATTGCTTGTTGTTATTGTTATTATTTCTTTTTTTTATGCACCTCCATTGTCTATCCAAGCAGAGGAGGCATCAATTGGATGTTTGAAAGTTAAGAATAAATTTTTGAGAAAACTTTAAGTGCCATTTCTGTATTAAAGAATTAAATCGTTACACACTCGCCAGAAAATACCGAATGTCAGATGCATCCCTCACTGCATTTTGCCAAAAAAATTGAACTGCAGCTGATTTTTTATTTCAATGAATGCGTGAATGAATGAATGTTTCATATCTGTGTTTTCATTCCCATGAATCTGCTCCAAACGCAAAGAAGTGGTCCAATACGATGCTGCTTTTTTTTTTTTTTTTTATATCCATGAAATAAGAGAAAACTTGCCCGAAAATAAATCTTCAGAAATCCAACCGTGTTCATGAAAGTCTAAAATTTCATTTGTTTAAAGCCGCGGGCACACAGAGGCGATTAATATCTTGGTTTTTGAATCCGGCAGAAATGTCTTTTTATAAATATATATATATATATATATATATATATATATATATATATATATATATATATATATATATATATATATATATATATATATATATATATATATATATATATATTATGCCTACCTGCCATTCTCTCCTCAGTCAGCAGATGGAAGCTGACAAATCCTCACCGGAAACGTCTCCCTGCTGTCACTCACCGGCAGAATCTGCCAGAACCTGGATTTTCCCCCCAATTACGGCGGCTGCAAAAGCAAGGATCAAGGATTTTTTCTTTTTCTTTTTTTCAAGGTGAGCCTTATTTCCAGGACATTTGACCCCCCCCCCCCGAAACAGAGATTCCAAAAACTTTCAGTTTTTTCTTAAAAATAAAAACCCCAACCCCCGGCATCCGT
>CAAKHD010001072.1:33102-45074 GCA_901007705.1 Fistularia tabacaria | reverse complement strand
AAAACAGACAGTTATAAAAGTTTGGCAGTTCGGGTCAATTCAGGGGAATTTGGAAGAGTCCTTTGAAAAAAAAAAAAAAAAAAAAAAAAAAAAATGTAAATGAACTGAGATTTTTAATGTGTTTTCTTTGGAATAACCCTAACCATAGCCATTTAATTGAATGTGGATAGGAATCACATGAGTCGATTTCTGAAATATGAAAACAAAAGGAAATGGGAGGACTTAGAGGTGTTTCTTATGAAGTAATGCGTGAAGTGAACAAATGCACTTTTACTTCCTAATAATCTAAATGACAAGAAGATTTATCCTTACCGGGACTGAGCAGTGGTTCTTTTTCTGTTGTTTTTGTTTTTATTCAGACCAGAAGAGTACATTTTGAAAAAGTTTTACAGTACTATTGTATCTGTACGTTTCAATATTAAACATTACCTCATTTTACGGTCAATAATCTGATCACTCTTTTTTCCCCTGAAAATTGATTTCATTTTAGAAACTGGGGGAAAATACCGCGAGTCGCTAGATACGAGTAACCTTTCGATATCAACAAAAAGCACCTAAAAATCTGCTTCACACTCATCTGAAAGTGCCAAATGATTATTCAAAATGTACTAATATTAAATCATCAACGGACACTTATATGTTGAAATGAAAGATGGTTCTCCTTTTTCAAGACCATGGACCAAGACCATAATTCTAGTAGAAACCATGTGATTTCTTTGGTCTTACGTGAGACAGGGCTAACTTTGCAGGAGGACCACAACGATGTGCAACAGCCTTCAAATCTTGAAGAGGACAGTTGTCTTCACAGAGATATTGGTGTTGCACAAGACCTCTGATGTCAAAATAAAGTGAAAAAACAAGAGGTGTGTGTGCTTTCCCACCTGCAGCGTTATCCTGGAGGAAAGCATTTAAAACCAAATTCTTACATGTGTGTCTTTTAAGAGTGACGAGAGGAGATAACAGGGCCCCCACTAATATAGGCAGACGATAGAAATTAAAGCCGCCAATGAAACTCCACACATTCCGATTGCTGTAATGATGCAAAAAAAGTGATGTCAACAAAGTTTGATGCCTCCATTGCACCACAGCTTGAGTGGCAGCTGACTGGTTGCCATAGCAACAAAGGGAGAAGATGCTGGTTGTTCAGGCCAGTGGAAAAAAAATGGAATAAATCAAAAATCTAATCAAGAATGCAGGATTGCATCTCTCATGATGCTATCTTAAGTCTCTGAATGAGCGTGAACAAAGGTTGTTTAACAGACGTTTTTTCCACAATGCATGAGTTACACTCATATCTTGCGCGGAATGTAAGACAACATGGGAGTGAGTGGCTAATACAGCTTGAGTCAGCGTTGGAGGCGGGTTAAGAGACAGGTCGTGAATGCTCGCAGGTTGGAGGCCTCCGACAAGTAGGGTAGTTTTAACAAGCTAACTCAATTTAGCAGTCAGCTGCTGATGGGATCCATGCAGGGTCAGATTAGCCAGTCAAACGCAGACCGCAGGCTGGGCATAGCAACCGCAACCATCTCCAACATGATCGCTCTCTCCTGACTATTGTTTGGCTGCATCAAATTCATGGTACGTGATTTGATGCCTTGCGTTCACATTTCAGGTGGCAGCATAACCACACAGTTGTGTTTTGATATGAAGGTTGCAGACGAGCTAAATTAATTCCTGCAGCAGCTTTGAGAGTAATGACTTAATGACGTAATGACAACTGAGGAAGCGCAGAAGATAAATTGGGAAGTACGGTCAGCGGATATGCCATAGTTCAAACGTCCGGAGAAATCTGCGGTGATACTACCCGCGTTTGCTTTTTTTATCCAGTCATGACCGTAGCACAAGCTGAACACAGCAAATAGATCTCAATCGAGAACATTGGGTGGAGCCTACAAGAGGTGGAACGTGGCCCAAACACACAGCTGCAGAGATGGCAGTGTTTTTAATTATTCATTTTCATTTATTTATTTAATAGCAACCAGAAGTGATGATCCTAAATCTTGACATACCTCCAGTTAAGATGTTTTTGGAATCTTCAATGGGCTCTACCAGTGTCTCCCGAATGAATGATGTTTCTTCGGTAGTGGATATCGTCTGTACTTTGTTCCGGCTGCATGATAAACTCATTTAAACACATTCATGCTGTGGCGAAAGCCCTGGTGCGGCTAGATCTTTGTCTTGGCACATACAGGCTAGTTGGTTTAAGACCAACCAACCAACCATTTGACCTACGCTGACATTTGCTTTCAGGCACAAAGCCTATCCGGGTAAAGCCTTGATGAATTCAGTTTGGCACTTCGTGTTTGAGCACAAATAACTGATCACAAGCTTTGGTAAATGACTGACGCAGATTGTCCTGTTCATTTTAATTTGGACATTTTTCAAATACAAAAGGTGAAAAATAATTTTTGCTGCCCAACATATCCCTTCAGACAAGTCTCCATCATTTTATGACGCAAAAAAAAAAAGGGTGCACAGACTGCATTTGTAAATAAAAACTTTTACAAAAGCTCTTATGTTGCCCTTCAGGCAGTGGTCATCTTTGAATGGATTAAAAAGACTCCAGACAATCTAGATAGGTTCATACCAAGAAGTAGCTGCCGTTACGATAAATATTGCTCCCGTCACATTTTACCCCTCCGAGAAGCACCAAAACACTTTGAAAATTGGAGAGGTGGAACAAACAACCTAGTGTTATGCTATATCTTCATTCATCTATGACTCATCATTGAAGTAAAATCAGAAGCAGTCAATTTCCTGGAACTCGAGCTTTTTTAACAGACAACAACAGTGATCTTAGATGCAGTGGCGTCAGCGATGCTAGGGCTGTTAGTTGGCTAGACAGGAGAATCTCTTGGAAATACACGGAAGAAACGAAAATGTGTCATCTATTAGTGAACTGTGAGTGGGTTCTCTGCTACAAGAGGAGGAGGTGGACTTGCGTATACTTTCTTTCTATTAGAGAGGCAAGATCCATTTTCATTCAGCTCTGAATCCGATACCTTTGATTGGACACCTGCCAGTAATACTCAAGTTTCACGCAGCTCTCGGTTCATTTTGTTGTTGTTGTTTTTATCATTACAATAAGTGGAGGGGGTTTGATGGACCTCAACACCTCATTTTATAATTTACGTGGACGAAATGAAAATATTATCTCAAAACATTTTCATTGGAGCTGCGAATTTGTTATGTTTGCAAATTGGTGTGCAAGTAGTTTATTCAAAGGCAACTCATCCTCAGCACTATTAAAGTGTGTTGGACAGAGTCATTTTGGGATTTGGTGGGGCATAATTTGGCCCAAACTACCGTCTGGTACACAGTTTGGTACCGTCATCATGAACTCTGTGGACACGGGTTTGGAACGAAGAGTACCATCGCTATGTGCTGTTAATGTAAAGAGCCATGCCACTCCTCAGTCCTGACCAGATTGCTGAGTCTATGAGGTTTTCATTTACCGCAGCCACTCACACTGCATTGAGAAACCCCGTGAAGGCCGATCATCAATTTTCCTGACGAGCGATGGTACATTAGTCATCCTAATAGATGGAAATGTAGATCTGATAAGGTCAGTCGATAGCCTGGCTTTCACACCTCCACATTTGCCCACCGGTGCTTCAAATGTTTCTGTTCCCGTGAAGCTTCAGGCAAAGCTTTGGTGGTAGAGCTGATATTTAGTGAAGTCACAAGGTTATCAGAGGATTGAATCTGGATAAGTGCGTCGATTGGTCACGTCGGTTCTACATTTGAGTGAATTAAGTCGTTGTTGGCATCTCATGGGCTGCAGAATCAGTGAACCTATACGGCACTATATCGTAAATGGTGACAGAGCATTAACTCAATTTTGGAGCCTCTAAAATACAGAGAAAAGGGCGATGCAATGGGAATTAAGGATACTATTACATTGGTTCAGCATTCACCATGTACTAACTGGTTTAAAAGCAATCTAATTTTCAGAAGAACATACTCTTTACTGTGCTGGCATGTGGATATACAAGTGGTTTCGCTGAACCATATTTGCTGTGTGTGATGAATTTAGAGCACTGTAGTCACTGCTGAGTGTAATCTTCATTATAAATGTCCATATCTACATGAAACACTATGAAAACACCCAAATGAGTCTGAATAAGAGATAAAAAAAAAACCTTACTTTGAAAGCATAAGAAAGTGGCGCCTCTCAGATGACAGCCAGCATTAACTCTGACTGACACCAATTTATACTGTTCTTAATTATTTATTGAGCGCACCAATATGAAAACCCGGCCTTTTTCCTATCCGCACTCTTTTTGCTTGTTGGCACTTTACAGAATTATCTCTGACATTAATTTTTTCTTTCACCCCCCAAAAAACTCTCCAGTTAGATTCATCAACTGATACGACCAAACATAAATAGATGAAAGCCTTTGGATGTGCCCATTTATTCAGTAGCAGCAGGCTAAAACACCACGGCCTGAGCTGGATTTCACATTAAGGTGCCAACACAAACATGCCGCTGATGATGCTGCCATTTCTGGAACACACTGTCACACAAACACACGGCCACAACCAAACATAACAACCTGGGCCACACGAGCGCAATACACACTTCCATTGTTGTAATGGAAGTTTCATAAGGAAAGCATTGTGCAAGAAAATTAGCAGGAAGGCTTAAGTCTATGAAGCAGTAGCCTTGGTACATTAAGGGTAAATATATGACGTTATCCTCCTAAGCTTGGGGAAACGCGAATTAAAGCCCACATAGTAAAGTATTTGCCATCTCGACGCACCTGTTGCAATACTGCATTGGTGTGGCCGCAATATATCTTTAGATTTGAGCCCCTTTTCGAGCGATACATTTGGACGTGGAGCACAACAAAACGCGATTTTTGCAGAAGCGAACGATGACACGTCAAAGTCTGGGTCGACCATTCACTCCTATCGATGAACAGCGAGTACATTGGGAATGTACGTTTTTCCACCAAATTAACATGAGCCAACGCTTGTCTGTCTCGTGTAACATGAGAAAACGGACGTGTGTACGCCGCCCACATGTAGTAAATATAATTTTAAAACTATCAACACGGGTATCAAGTACGCAGAGGTATACTTCAGTTTTCTAATCCGCACTTAAGCCCCTGTCAGCGGTCCCTTGATTGAAATAGAGGCCACTTCGCCGTTGCTAGCAAACCAGCTAGCGAAGTTCACAGTTGTCAAATTGTTTACATGTTAGCGAGGGGTTGGCGAAATATGTCGGCCCAGAGACGGCGTTTCTTCCAGGTACTTACTTTAAGAGACAGCCTACGATATCCCCCGGTCCTCCTTCTGCTGGCTTCGGCGGCAGGTACGTTTGAGTACCCTGGCTTAGCGCTTGTTAATGTTAGCCACTTTCGATTCTTGGCCGCCGCTGCTCGTCAGCTAGCATTGATTAAAGCTAGCCAGCATTTCACACGACCAGTTCTCCTCTCAGCATGTCTCTGCATCGGACGAAAGCTTTGATATACATGTTTGGCACCGTACGCCCTGGAAATGCCTAATAAATAGGGCGTCGGCTAGACGGATGTATGCCCGTTTCTGTAAGATACATATATTTATGGTGAGAACAGCTAGCTGATTTGGGCTAAAGCTAAGTTTAATGTATGAGGCAGATGACGTTCTCCTACAACGTCCAGTTTGGGGGCGGTGCCTCTCGCATACACTCCTCTCTGATTGGGCAAATATTGATTTTAAGATGAGAAGCGATTGGTCAGATAACGAGTCAGTCAAATCATACACCCTGGCACAATGTAAACAGTCGATGAACAGATGTGTGTGTGTGTGTGTGTGTGTGTGTGTGTGTGTGTGTGTGTGTGTGTGTGTGTGTGTGTGTGTGTGTGTGTGTGTGTGTGTGAGTGAGTGTGAGGGAGAGAGACAGACAGAGGAAAGTTGCTTTGCACACACATTTTCTGAATTTTGACTTTTAATATCACAGCCTGGAGACTTTAACTGCTTTCAACTAACATCCTGGGGCCGACTTTCTTTAATCATCGTGATAAATTCAGCTGAAGTGATCTCAAACAGAGTCATTCTTTGTTATTATGCATTTCATGTGTGAATTTATTACGAAATTCCATTTTGAGAATGTTCATGTGAATGTATTTCCGCTGCGTATATAGCATGTTGAGCATTACTCTATGTCATCCCGTTGGCGCCTGTGTGTCTCTGCATTTAGAAATTGTTTGGAACACTTAAAGTATAGCATCAATAATGGATGTAATCATTCAGTAGGTGTGCAGTAAACTTTCTTCCCGGTTGCTATATTACATTGTAAATCTCAGTAAGTCGAAAATGAGCATTACGGAAAATACTTTGTTTAAATCCGCTGTATATGCTGTTGTGCATATTGTGACCTGCTGCCAATCCCTCCAAACTTCAAGATTCCAATAAAAAAAAGTAAATTAAATGAATTGAATTGGTTGAACAAGTAATCCTAACTTGAATATACTCCCTTCATTATATTAATGTTAACTAAAAGTCAAGCACCTTCTGCTTGAGCTCACTACAAATAAATCAGTACCTCCTTCCCGGGACTTTGGCGGAGCGTAAAGCTGATGAAAAAATCAGGAAATCTGAAATGATGATGAAATCTTTTGATGATTTACTGGCAGATAAAACTGAGTTTTTAAATTACTGCGGGGCAATAAAGGGATTTCTTTTTAGTGATAACATTACACTGCTCTAATTGAAAGGGATTGCTCTTTAAAAGCTGGTCCGCCAATTTGAGAAGTTGGAGATTTCAAATTGCAGCGAGGCATTTAATTTTGTTAAGCAGAATTATAGGAGGAAACATCGAAGATTGAAGATTGTTATCATTTTATAATCATACGATATCATCTAATTTCTCAAGGAGGTTTTTTTTTTGCACTACTATCCATCTGTCGGACAATTAGCATGAATATAGGAAAACAACCAGACAGTTAAAGGGGCGGCTTAACTTGGGCCAAGGAAAAGATAAGGCAATTTCATTGATGCAATGTTGTGCGGGAAAACTCCTCCTCACAACTATACATTTGTGGAACCCAGTTGTTGCTTTTCCTCTTTTATATACTGGCACTTGTATAAATTCAAATAAGAACTCCATTGACTTTCTCTCTTCAAGTTGCAGAAAAAAAACTCCAACACCCCCGTAACATCTTGGAATTACTGGGCAAAATATTTGTAAAAGGGTAATCTATAATGATGTCTATATTTCACTATCAATTTACTGTTTTCAGTGGAGGATTAGTCTCACAAATATAAATGTTGAGGTGACAAATGTTGCAGTCTTTTGCTGAATAAGCAAGCTCTCGGCTGAATCATTGTCTCGCTCACACTGTTGTCCGCTAAAACAAGTCCTTTCTCAGAGCCTTCGCTCGGTCTTCCGAAAATATAGGGCAGAATCATTGCTTCATCCACAGAAAACAAGATACCGCTATGCTTGTTTCGATACATAGCCATGTCATTCAGTACGCCATTGAATTTCCCATGGCAGACCACTGAATGGTCTTTCCCTCCATTTTGCCCATCATTGTAACCCCCACTGCCAGTTCTGCAGTGAACATGCCCTCTGATGACGTCCCACTTCACCGGAAAAATCTTTTGTCCACGTTTCCAAGCTAACTTTTGTCACTCCTAACCAAGTTATCTAAATGCATAATCCCCAGAGGTCTCTGAGCAGGTATAATGAGTACATAAGCGAGCATCATAACAGCAACCTTCAACTGCAGTTGACCTCACCACACCCAGATGATTCAAAACAGCTGATCGGGCTGCCTCTATAAAGTCTGTGTTGTTATCCAAACACCCAGCTGGCGTTTGAGTCAAAATCACTGCAGTGACTCATGTTATTGTTTAAACAGATCATCATGCACTAAGAGCTGGAGCCCTGCGAGTGAATATACTTCTGCCGCTCCCGTTGATAACAGCGTTGTGTCACTTCACTGGCCTTCACGTCACACTTTTCATCAGAAAATAAAACTGTCTTGAGTGAGATGTCTCGAGATACCTCCACTTATTTATCCCGAATATTTCGAAGACCTCGGTGGAGGTCCGCAGTCAGGTGTGCGTCGAGTTTATAAATGTGCTTCTCAAGCAACATCTTGACTTTTGCGCCATTCCTCCTAGGTGTGCTCAATAGGCCCTTTAAAAGAGGCCATTTTTACACATCATGGAGATTTATGGATGGAGGATATTTATGGATGGAGTGTAAGTGGACATGAGGGTGTGCATGGGTGTGTGTGTGTGTGTGTGTGTGTGTGTGTGTGTGTATGTGTGTGTGCGTGTGTGTGTGTGTGTGTGAGTGTGTGTTTGCATGTAAGTATGTATATCTATACACATGCACAAACACACATAAACTATATACAGTATATTTATATATGTATACACATATAAATGTGTATATATGCATGTATGTGTATACACACACACAAGCAAATAAACATATATGGTATGTGTGTGTTTGTGTGTGTATGTATGAATGTATGTATATGTATGCATATATACACATAGATATATATATACTATATACATATACAGTTCATGTATATATATTTATACATATATATGTGTATATATGCATGTATGTTTAAACACACATGCACAAACACATATACATATATAGTATGTGTGTGTTTGTGTGTGTATATATATATGCTATGTAGTAAATATATACATATATTTTTAGATTCTTATTTGTGTATATATTTATTTATGTGTATACACAAGCACATAAACTCATATTCATTTAAGGTATGCGTGTGTATGTATGAATGTACATTTATGTATGCATAAATACACAAACACACATGTACGACATACATATACAGTATATATGTATATATATCTATACACGTAGATATGCGTGTATACGCATGTATGTGTATACACACACACAAACACACACAGGCATATACACATATATAGTATGTGTGTGTGTGTGTCCATATCATCCAGCTCAAATTAATTTCTTTATGAACTGATTGGAATTCTGTGTCTTGGCAACAAAATCTTTGTATCCAATAGATCAGTGTTGGCGAGTGACGTAAACACTGAGTTAAGTGCTGCTAATTTGCTTATTATATGAAGGAGAAAGACACAGCAAATCTTGGCTGTTGCTGCTTTTTGTATGAAATCACTCCATTTCGGAGCCTCTGTGCAAAGTGCAGCAATCACGCCTTGCCTTGCCCTCCACTCATCAAGCACAAGAGCACTTGAAAAGCTGATTTCCTGCTTCTCAGAGGGTGCAGGTTTCTTTTGTCAACTGAGGAGCCAGGTCAAAACAATAATTGTTGGCAAAATGCGGGTGAAAATATACAACGTTCATTTGATTTACATGTCATTTTCATAAGTTTCCTCTGCGAGCCTCTTTTAACATCTAGTGTTTATGAGGGCAAATCACTTGGATTTCCTTGGTGTTAAGGACGGGACGACTGTGCGACAGAGTGGGAAAACAGCGACTGCACAAACCGACTGCGAATACAAATAAATGCATGTTATGTGAAGGGGCAAGCTGCTCCCCCTTCTTAATGGGATTAGAGTCATTAACCAACTGTTTACTAAATGGGAGAGGACCTATCTCTCTTGCTTTGTCTTTCTCTTTGTCTCTGAGCCTCTCTCTTCCTCACTCTCCACCTTTTCTCTCCCTTCTTCTCCCTTTCTCCCTCTCTCTGGCTCTGATCCCTAATCAACGGGATGGCCTAGAAGTGCCTTAGGGGTGAATACAAATGAGCGCAGCTGCCCATTGCGGATTACTACCACACACAGGCTTGGCCTTGATGTAAAAGTTCACACACACACACACACACACACACACACACACAAACACACACACGCGTGTGCACACACACACACACACATCTATGCGTATGCAGAAAAACTGCACAAACACACAAAGCTATGTGCTGACATATGTCATTCACATGCATGCCCAATACTTGCTGGCACATGTATTTTTCAAGCATATGTTACATCATGAATAATTCTCACGCATGCACACACACACACACACACACACACAAACACACACACACACACACACACACACACACACACACACACACACACACACGCACACACACTTGCAGAGAGTGATAAACACATGGCAGATAAAAGATGGAGAGGTCGTTATTGTTTGTCATTATACAGCTGTAATCGTACTATTAGTGCATCCCTGTCATGTTGAATTTGAGACAGATAACATGAAAATCCACCCAAAAACATTGGATAGGTGCTATTGAAATGAGGAAATGCTGCGGGCTAAAACTTCCCACTCAGCGAGGCCTCGAACTCTTCCTTGTGTTCTTTTTATTTTCTATTTTTACAGCATTTGTTTGTATTTTTCAAGCCATCCTTCGGATTCACCGAGGGGGCCCCATGATTGTTAGTGCTGCATCAACAGGGGGTTGTTCAGAGGGCATCAAGCCACGTAAACTTCATCTCCTAGATTGATCCTGCCTCTCAGGGACTGAGCGGCTAACACTCTAATACCAAGGTTTGCGTGTGATTATCAAGCCATGACCTGGTGTAAGATTGAGCGGATGCAGTACAGCGCCGCTCTTAAATCTCCTGCCAGGGAATATGTCGGGCCTGAGCTGATCCAAAGGAGCCCAGCTCGAGTGTGTCCATTGGACAGCCCCAGTGAAGAGTGGCTGCTGTGGATGATCGGCAGTATCACACTTCCATCTAGTGGTATGCTGTGGTACTCGTGGCGAAAACCCTCCCGGAGCCAGAGGTGGAAGAGGGCAGAGTCCTCAAGGTGTTCTGATAGCTCATATTTTCTAAACGGAACACCTCTACCGGAAACAGATGCTAGTGGGAGCCATGCAAAATGTGCTTTCAATTTGGAGTAGATGAAAAAGAATAACAAATAATGTTTTTTTTTTTTTTTTTATATGATTATGTTAAACTGCTGGCATGAACTGAGACATTTCGTAATGTTAATCATTTCCATGACTTTTATTCTTTATTAGTTTCCAATGCATTTGTTCATCTTACAGTCATTTGTAGTAGTTTTTTTGGACCATTTTCTGGGCGTTTTATTGTTACTGAGCCCCACTGGACCGATGCGATTGAAAAGCAAACTCTTAATCGAATCAGGTCTTCTGACATTTGTAAAGTCTGACGCGTCATCATTACTGAAATGTGCTTTTCCAGGTTTTTATTTTCAACTCCTGCAGCCACCAGAAGTCCTGCTCCCACTTGAGAAAAGTGTCAGTACGTCCTGGTAGAGGGTGAAAAAAAACCGTCTCAGGCTGGTTCCACTGGAGAAGACCGTTTTCTTTTTACACATGACAACAAGGCAATTTCCCAATTTGCACACGCACTGTCCCTGAAATGAAACGTAACACGCATGTGTCCTCCATGCAGTTACTCCGAATCATTTTAATTATCAAGCATCGGCGCGGCTTCCAACCAGTCCATTTTGTCTCTTATGGAGACACATGAAGTATTCACAGCGGGGGGGAGCCAGCTGTGACTTGGCCGGTGCACAGCACCTATTGACAAGCACAACCTGAATGGCCACTGAAATGGCAATAAAGTGATTGATTTACAGTGCAGACTGTGTGCCGGGGTGACCCGGGGAACTCTGGGTATACATGCAATCTTCCTTTTCTCTGGTTGATCTCTCGGCGATCTCTCCTTGACTGATATTGGGATGATAGTTCAGCTGGAAGAAATCATTTAACAAAGCAAGGACAATCTTCTCCCTGAGCAGGCAGGGAGAAGGCCACGTCGCAGTTTCCGCCTCGTCCCTCGTCCCCGTCTCCGTGCGTCTTCTGCTCCTCTGTCTCCGTCTGCATTGCGGCGCGGCCCTTAGCTGCTGGTGTCACGTCGATGTCACTCAAGGGACACACACCCAGGTAGATTTGTTTTCGCTTTATGGAAAGATGCACCCGCAATGGAGGGTTGCAAGAAATGGCGGGGTTTGGGGGGGGGGGGGGGGGGGGGGGGGGGGAAAAGAAATATTGGGAAAGAGGACCAGG